>CM057349.1:489303152-489584117 GCA_030015575.1 Agapanthus africanus
GGGTTTTGAAGAAATGGAGGATATTCTCCGTCTTCACCTCCCTTAGTGGTACTGCTTTCGCCCACTTAGAGAAGTAATCGGTCGTTGCCAATATGAGCCGATGTCGTTTAGAATACGCCGGTTCGATAAGGCCGATTATATCGGATCCACTCATTTCGAACGGCTAACTAGCCACTGTTGGGTGTATCGGATTTGGATGTTGATAGATGAAGTCCCTATGAATTTGGCACGAGTGACACTGCTTCGCATATTCGAGGCTGTCCTGGATCATCATGGGCCAATAATAACCCATTCTTTTTATCTTCAGCTTTATCTTTGGTCCAGCTTGGTGAGAACCGCAGAGTCCGTCGTGTATTTTTTGAACGACTTTCTTTGCTTCCTCCGGCCCCAGGCATCTTAGCCATAGACAGTCGAACGATCTATTATATAGAGTATCATTGACGAAGGTAAACGACAAAGCTCGTTTCATGAGCTGATGTCTAGACGACGCATTTTCAGGCGTTCGTTGGGACTTGAAGTAGTCTATAAAGACTTTCCTCCAGTCGATGACCTTTTCTTCATCCTCTATTCGAAGGGTTACTTTTTCGGTCGTTTCTTTTCCTTCGGATGGCTCTATTAGGTCTTCCGAAGACATATCTGTTGGCGTAAGAACCCTGCGGCTTTGCACAATGATCTTTAGGTCATCAAGATCTTCATCGGCCAATTCCTTAGCCAATTTAGCCAATGCATCTGCCTTGCTGTTTTCCGCACATGTTATACTTTCCAGGGTATAGGCAGGGATTTGTGTCAGCAGTTGCCGCACTCTTTTGCTATACTTATCAGCTCTAGCTTGCATGTCTGATAGTCGCCATCTACTTGGCTGCCGATCAGCTGGGAGTCTCCATATATGAGGAGGTTTTTGATTCCCATATCGATAGCGATCTCGAGACCTGCTATCAAATCTTCATATTCAGCTTCGTTATTAGTTTTTAGCTCTGCTAAAGAGAGGGCATAACGCAATATCTCTCGTTGCGGAGTCATGAAGATAAGGCCCACCCCGGCGTTGATTAGGGGGGTGTTTTGCATTCGCCTCTTCACGGAAGATGCTCCATCGAAGTAGAGTTCCCATTGGGAATCATTTTCTTCTTTCTCTTCTTCGATTGCATCGAACGCATGTTTATCCGGCAACTCGCAATTTAATGTGGAGTCAGCTGGTATCGGATGCTCCGCGAGAAAGTCGGCGATGGCCTGCCCTTTCACTATTTTGAGAGGACGATACGTTATCGAGAACTCCATCAGGAGGAGGGCCTATTTGCCAAGCCTTCCTGTTAGTATGGCCCTTGACATTATATATTTGAGAGGATCCACCTTCGATATGAGATGGACCTCGTGTGCCAAGGCATAATTTCTGAGCTTCATTATGCGAAGATTAGCGCCAGGAAATGCTTTTCGATGGGGGAATAGTTGTTTTCTACCCTTAGGAGAACTCGACTTAAATAATACAGAGCTCTCTCCTTTCCCCAATCGTTCTCTTGTGCCCACAATGCGCCTAGAGAACCCTCAAGGGTTGTTGTATATAGGATAAGGAGTTTTCCCTTAATCGGAGCGGTCAATACCGACGGGTTTTGCAAGTATTGCTCGATTTCGTCCAGTGCGTTTTGATATTTTTGATCCCGGATGAACAGGGTCCTTTTCTTCATCAAATGACTGTAGGGACGGTATTTTCCAGAGAGGTTGGCTATGAACCGCCGGATATACGCGAGCTTTCCTTGAAGAGATCGTAACTGTTTGATCTTGGCGTGGGCATTTCCATAATCGCCTTGATCTTTGAGGGGTCGATTTCGATATCTCGGTGACGTATGATGAATTCTAAGAATTTACCTGAGGAAACTCCAAACGCACATTTTAGATGATTCATCTTCAGATTATACTTCCAAAAACATTAGAACGCTATTTTTACATGTTCATAATGCTCCTTGTGAGATTTTCTTTTTACCACAAGGTCGTTATTATAGCATTCGACAATCTTATGGATGAGGTCATCGAAAATCTTTGTCATGGCCCTCTAGTAGGTAACGCCGGCATTCTTCAGATCGAAGGGCATCATTTTATAGTAGAATATGCCCAATGGGGTCCGGAAGGCGGTATGCTTCTGATCTTCAGGATGCATTTTTATTTGGTTGAACCCTGAAGATCCATCCATGAAGGAGAAGACCTGATGGGTAGACACGTTATCGATCATTAGCTCGGTAACGGGGACCGGAAAGTCGTCCTTCGGGCAAGTTTTGTTAAGGTCCCGAAAGTCCACGTAGATTCAATCCGTCCCGTTTTTCTTCATCACTAGAACGATGCTAGCGATCCAGTCGGGATATTGAACTTCTTGGATGAATACGGAGTCGATTAGTTTCTTGACTTCAGCGTTGATACTCATCTCAAGTTAGAGTCGCATCCTTCTTGGCACCCATTTGATCGACTTTATACCTGGCGATATAGCCTGTTTATGTACTGCCACTTTTGGATCTAGACCCGGCATTTCAGAGTAGTTCCAGGCGAAGCAATCTTTATATTGCATGAGCATGTCTTTTAACGTGGCCACCTGTTTTTCAGATAGTAGCTCACTGACGAACGTTGGCCTCGGATCATTTTCCGTCCCTAAGTCAATTTTTCTTAGGTTGTCCGTCGTGGTGTGTATCCCATCTTCCAGCTTTTTTGGCGCTGGTGGAAACTATGAGACTACCTCATCATCATCTTCATTTGCGAAGCACCTGTAGCGGTCATTCATAATCTCGTGTCCTCCCTCTTTTGAGAGTGTAATCATATGGCAGGTATGAGTTCGCTTCCATTCTTGAAGTTGAGCTGGTCTTATCCTGACGGTATAAGTCATTTTTGGCTCGTGCTTTTGCGGCTGGGTTACCCTCCAGCTATCAGATAAAGCGAACCTGCCTTGTCGATATTGGTCTTCTACCCAGTCTTTGAAGGTGAAGTAGTCTTCAAGGGGGTGACCTATTACTCGGTGATAGGAGAAATAATCCGGATGATGGAGCTCGTTTATTTGTTCGGAGTGCCGAGACTCCGGAAGTGTCATCATTTAGTGCTTCACGACAAGCTTGAATATTTTCCTTGTCTTATTTTGAGGGAAAAAGTATTCCCAACCCATCTTCTTTATAAAGGTCGGGCTCCAATCGAGCTTTTCTCGATTGCACGGCGTCTTTAATCCGCTTTGTTGTTTTCGAACATTGTTTGTGTTCTTAGTCCTGTTTTTGTCTCTGTTCACCGCCGAAAGACAGGGACGAACTTGGATAGATCGTCTTGCTTGAATCTGGGGGCAGATACTATTTGGACTTCTCCATCCACCTCTCCGAAGATACAAGTTGATTTATGGCATCATATATCGAAGGTTTGGACAGATGCGACCGTTGTAGCAGACTTCATCAGGTTCCCCCTCTTATGTGAAGGGTTTTTGATTATAGGGACGCTCTTCCCTACAAGCGCAAGCCCCTGCGGTTAATTATGTTATCGCATTACGATAACCACTTTCTCCTGCTTCGGCAGTTCACTTCATGTCGTGTATGTTTTTGTTTTATTTCGGGTTGCCCGTGGATCGTATACGGAGACTAGTTTATGTCGTCGCCTATAGGGCATGGATTAGTCCAAATCCGTATATTTTAGATTTGGACTGGGTCAAGGATTTGCTTGACGGGGTTTTGAAGTTAGGTTGTATATTTCTGCAGTTCGGAAATATCTTTGTTTACTTAAGAATTGTTAATCTAGTTTGAGATTAAGATCAACTTAAATCTATAAGCGAGCATTTGGGCTCAGTTTATTTTTGCTAAGGATACGTTAGTCTTATTTGGGACTAAGATCAACTTAACAACATTTTAGGATCATTTTTACTTAAGATCCAGCAAAAGAGCATTTGGGTTCAGCTGCAAGAAAACTTTAGAGACTTAACTAATTTGGGCTTAGTCTAATTAGTCTTTTTTTATTCAAAAGTGCTAAGCACTTAGTTGGGCTCTGTTTGTTCAGCCCTTTTCTTTTTATGTAAAAGTGCTAAGCACTTATTTGAGCTTTAATGCTCACATGTATGTCATGTGAAGCATTCAGTTATGGGCGATACCCAATAAATGTTGAACACTTTAGTCATTTTGACTAAATATGAAGTGCTAAGCACTTCTTATGGAGTCCATGTGAGGTGTACGTGCGGCGTTGGGCGCTACCCAATTAGTGCTAAGCACTCAGCCGTTTTGGCTACATATGAAGTGCTAAGCACTTTTTATATGGCACCCATATGAGGAGCACGTGCGGCGTTAGGCGCTGCCCGATCAGTGCTAAGCATTCAGTCGTTTTGGCTGTAAATGGAGTGCTAAGCACTTTTGTGTTGCGCCCACGTGAGGAGCATGTGAGGCATTGGGCGCTGCCCAATCAGTGCTAAGCACTTAGCCATTTTGGTTGTATATGGAGTGCTAAGCACTTTTACTCAGCGCCCGCGTGTGTTTTACGTGAGTCGCTGGCCTTCTGTTTTGGGCGTCTGCGTGTTTTCACGTGAGACGCCATGTGCTATTAAAAGGACGCCCACGTAGAAAGCACGCGAGGCGCTAGTCTTTTTCCCCTTTTTAGAGATTAAATCTTTGTTGATGGCATTTTGATCGTTAATGATCACCAAGATCTTCGTTTTTTGAAAATCTGGGATCAGGTTTTTCTTTAAGACCTAAGTTCTTTTTCCTTTTATTTTTCTTTTGGACCTAGTTCTTTTTTGAATCTTTGATTCCCAAGAATAAGATCTTCCCAATGAGAATTAAATTCTCAACTTGTGGGAGACTTGTTTTGTGGATCTCTGATCCAGAGAAAGAACTAAGTTATTTGAGAAGGGTTGAACCCTTAAAATATGTAAAAGAGATATTTTTATCTCTATGTTTTTTTACCTCGGTTTTTTTTGAAAAGGGAAGTCTTCCTCTTTGAGAATTAAATTCTCTGTTGTTTTTTTAGAGCTCACTGTAGTTTTGTAGGAGCTTATAGAGTTGTTTCTCTCTCTGAGACTTGAAGTCTCGGGTCCTTTATATAGTGGAGGCAAATTGTTAATTAGTTTTGACATATCTCTCATTGAGAGATTCCAATTTCTTTAATTGGTCTCAAAATTGATTTGGAGAATTCTACCCACCGTTGGATCTTTGATTAAAGGACTCCTGTTTTACAGAATATGTTTTCTTGTTTTTAACAAGATTGGGGAAATATTTTTCCATATACATAATTTATTCTGTAAAATGGTGATTTTTTAATCACCATTGGATTTTTAATCCAAGAGTTCTCTGTTTTACAGAAAGCAATCTCTTTTTGTTCAGAAAGATAGAGGGAATATATTCCCAAAATAGAATTTTATTCTATTATTGGATCATTGATACAACCGAGAGTATCTTTCTTATTTAGAAAGATTTGGAAGATATTTTCTCGTAATAGAATTTGATTCTATATTTTGATGATTTATCATCTCTGTTGGATTTTTGATCCAACGGCTCTGTTTAATAGAGAGTATTCCAACTTTGTTAGGGAAATATAGAATTTAATTCTACTTGGGCACCGGCGCTCACTTGTTGTGCACGTGAGCGCCACTTAAGAATTTAATTCTTATGATGGATACTCCTGTGCTTTGCACATTGGTGCTGGCGCCATATAAAATTTTAATTCTTACTCAGAAAGTGTCTGTGCTTTGCACATTAGCGCCAGCGTGAGGAGCACGTGCGGAGCCACCACAAAATTGGAGCTGGCGCTGGTGCCCTCGTGAGAAACTCGTGAGGCGCTGCCTCAAATTTAACAGAGCTTTGCTCTTTCTCTCTCTCTCTCTCTATATATATATATATATATATATATATATATATATATATATTTGGGGGAACAACCTCCATTTCGGGATTTTCCCTTTTCGTGGGAACATATAATGGGCCGGGGATGAAAAGAAACACGGTCTGGTTTCTCTGCGGATTGCCATCCGAGACGCTGCGTCCTGGCCTTTTCATTGATGGCCATTTCGCGGCTGTGATTGTCCCGACCAGTTTGACAAGCTTCTTTTATTAACTTGTCAATTTGTTCTTCCAGCGACAGATTTAATGTCTTTAGAGCGGGATCTCGCTCCGATTTGACGTCACGGCTATTTGGAACAGCGTTTTCCACTTCACTTGAGCTGTTTACGACGTGGAAACCACAGATTTGCTCCCGTTTTCTGGACCGAACGTATCCGAGCCCGGTTGTCTCCATCTTCCCGTTGGGTATCTTCCGCTGAGTCCCGGGAATATCCCAAATCTTTTTGTAGAATTGGGCTTGCTGAACAGTTTGTTCGAGAGGTAAACCTTGACATCTTAACAGCCTTTTCAATCCCTCCGTGTAGTATCTTGGCAGACGGATTGGTTGAAGTCTGTCGAGTGCAAAATCGGCACTATGCCAGACTTCTTTTTCTACTTTGGTCTCCATAGATTGGTAGAAGAGAATCACCTTTTCACCTCTTCGCCAAGGAGGCACGTAGAAAGTTTGTAGCTCTTGTACGTTGTATGTATGGAGTGCATCAAGTTCCTTGTAATGCTAAGGCGGAGACGTTGTAATTTGTAGACTCTGATATGCTCCAGCAAAGGTTCACATTGACGGGCGGACGGAGAACACTGTGTTGGCCTCGTCCTCCGAGTCGCTGCCAAAGACCAAAATAGGAGTAAATGGTCCGAGATTATTGTTTTTTTCGTCTTCCTTGGTATCGCTCCCAAGGATCGGGATAGTGGCGACGAATTTCTGTTTATCCTCCGGCTTATGACACCTTTCTGTATCTTCGAAGTCTGGTAGGAAGTACTATGCATCTTCATATTTCTGGACTTCATTTACGAAGAATGGATTTAGCTCTCTCATGACGATATACTCCGAGTCATCCTTAAAATACTTCATACATTGATATTGTGTAGAAGGGATGACATTTTACTCGTGTAACCAAGGCCTGCGGAGCAAAGCTTTATGTCAAGTCTTGGCGTCAATGACATGAAATTTGATGTCAGTAACGAGCAGTCCGAAGCGTAACGTCAGTATTACGCACCCAAGTGTCTGTGACGATTGTGAGTCGAACTAGGAGATGGTAATTTTATCTCGGACAAGGTGTTGAACGTTCATGCAAATTTCCTTCAGCACCCTCACGTTGAGAAGGTTTACGGAGGATCCGTTGTCGACAAGGATTTTCTCTATCTTGATGTCATGGCAGTACCCAGTGACGTATAACAGACGATTATACTCGCACGTACCGAGGGGGAGATCTTCATCACTGAATGTAATGTCAGTTGTGTGGACCTCGGCCAGCTCATCCTTCATCTTCTCTTCTGCGAAGAAAGTTTGGAACCGATCGGGCTCTTGTAATGTCTTGATCAGGGAATCTCGTGCCTCTTTGGACAGGAGGAGAGCATCCAATATGCTCAGTTGCAAGGGTATTTTCCTGAGCTGTGCCAGGACATTATAATCTACCTTGTTTTTCTTAGGCGGATCTTTTGCCGTGAGCTCTTTAACTGCTTCTTCATTGAGGGCGATCTCTTCGGGGATTTTTCCTTCCCCTTTGTCCTTTTTGTTCGAACTTTTGTTTGTAGGTCCGATATTCCTCTCAGGCAGCGTGCGGTTACGATGCTGAATATTCTCGCAGTTCTTCTCCTCCACATCTTTTTCGTAGGTGGAGTCTTTGAAGAGAGGGCTGAGGGGTATTTCGTCTACAGAATCACTCCCAAAGGTAAGAACTTGGGGTTTCCCCCCTTCCGAACTAGTACCAACCATATGACAGTTGCCTGTCGTTTCTTCATGCGCGTTTGTCGCACTATATTGCCGTCGACGAGCACGAGTTTCGCGCTTCATCCTCTTAAAGTGGCAACGTATCCTTGCCACCACTTCTTGAAGGCACTGCATTCCTCGGTGGGGTGGGTGATGCTCTGATGATATAGGCAGTAGTTTGGGCATGCATCTTCTCCAACGAGGCATATGACCCCGGGAGTGTTCCTTCTGAGAGGTAGCAGCAGCATTCCTATTTTCAGGGCTTTGACGAACTTCTTCTCTGTTTTGATCCTGCTTTTATTTGTTGCAGGTATGCTTTGGTTTGGTCAGAGTACTTTACGACTCGTCCCCGCTGCAGCTTCTTTATCCTAACGCTGATGCTTAGACTTTTCATATATGGCGGTCTCGTGTTCTCGGTCAACTTTGCTTTTTTGAAAGGCCTCGTTTAACAGCCTCTCAATCGGGTCTTCTGGCAGTTCCGCGGATTTTAGCGCTGATTCTGTCTGCGATGTTTTCTAACACTGAGGGAGCCTCTTCGTCATATAATGATGAATGGAAGACCATGTAGCAACTTGCTACGCGGTCTTCGATGTCTTTTGATGAGTCATTTTCCTCATCGTAGTCACTATCTTCGTCCTCAAGAATATGCTTGAGGAACTCCTTGAGCAAGACCGGTGTCCGCGCTTTCTAGTTGTACTCCACCAGCACGTCAATAATTTTTTGTAGATCTGTGCGCTTGTCGTCATACTCGGCAGGCTGCAGGCTTCTTGGTCTTCTTCTTTTCTTCGAAGACTTTGAAAGTTTAACTTGGAGGGTTTTCCCCTCGTCAACAATTTTCGGTGTGGGAAAAGGTTTTAACATCCCTTCAATTATTTTGGGTTCAAGTGGGCTTTTCCACCTGACTGTTAAACATGCATGTAGGTCCTTCAGCATTCTTTTGGTTTTTGCTGAAAGAACGATTTCCTATGGAGTTTCTTCCACGAGGGAGCATGATGCCCCCTGCGCGTCCACCTTATTGGGAGTATGCTTTTGGGGTGGGTTTACCCTCCAGTTATCAGACATCGCGAATTTTCCCTATTGATACTGGTCTTCGACCCAATTCTTTAAGACGTAGCAATCTTCAATTAGGTGGCTCACCATTTTGTGATAGGAGCAGTAGTTATGGTTGTTGACGTTTCCGGGTTGCGGTGGACGCCGCGGGTCTGATAATGTGATGAGTTTATTACGCATTGCCAATTCAAACAGTCTCCTCGTCTTGTCGCGGGGAAACGAGTAAGTGCGTCATAGTCATTCCTCTAAGGAAAAGCGCGGACGCGCGTTGTTTTAGCGAGCAACCGGTTTTGGGCCATTCGGTTGTTGTTGCGTATTAGTAACGAAGGCTGCTTTCTCTTTACCCTTGGAATTTCGAGGGTCCTTATTTAAGGAGGAAGGCCCGTAGCCCATCTGGTCCATTTGAGTCAGTTTATCTATCAGAGCCTAGAAGGTGGTTGGTTTGAAGAATTTCATGAACTGGGACACAGTCGTTTGAGAATCAAGGGTCCCGATGAACATGCCTACAGCAGGAGATTCTTCAATACGCTGTTCGCACTTAGACCATAGGTTCCGCCACCGGATCGCGTATTGGACCCAGGTTTCTCCTGGCTTTACCCTGGCATTGATTAATACCGTAATTGGAGTGCGTTCGCTCGTGCTGGCAAAACGCTGTGTGAACAGTAGTTCCATCTCTGTGAATATCTTTACGGAGTCATTTAGGATCTCCGAGTACTATTCAAAGGCTGTTTCAGACAGGCTGCCAACGAACTGGCGAAGCAACAATTTGTCACCGCCTCCAGTGTTACAGCACAGAGCTCTGAACTGCGCGACGTGCTGGTGAGGGTTGCATGTCCCTTTGTACACATGGAACTTGGGGATCGTATATCCCGGTGGGTATTTGATTTGGTCATACCAGCCTAGATACGGTCGCTCGGTTATGACGATTTGTCCAGCAGCTTCATTATCTTGATGAGCTCTTATTTGTTGAGCAATGTAATCATCAAGGGCGTCATTGAAGATTATTTCCTCCTTAGCTGCTAATAAGGCCGGAGGAGGATTTGATGTTCCCCTCTGTCATCGTCGATGATTATTGGAGGATCTTCGGCCGGGGGTTCTGGCTGAATCATCATTCCAACCATGTCTTGGAATAAAAGAGCCATTTGCTTCATGTTAGCAGCTTGTTCAGCGGCGCCTTTGTCCTTTCTCTTAAGCACCCTTCGCAGAAACTCTGTATCGGTCTCTTACTCTTGGCGCTGTTCAGCCTCTTTGTCCGGACTTGTTTTCTGTCCAGTGAGTGCCGTCATTTTGTTCAACATTTTCTGGAGCTTTTGTTGTTGCTCCTGAGCCTTTATCAGCGACCGAGTTTGCGGTCGGTGACTCACTGAAGTACGGCTCCCTTCTTGCCCATTGGTCATATAGACCGTATGGAAGATAATGCCCCCAGATTTAGTGCGTTTGGATCCATCGCCTTTGGAATTTGCCACGGGCGGTAGTGCTTTCTCCACTCTCGTTCTTTTATGAGAGATTGGAGTTGAAGGAGCTGTTATGACAGGCACCTGTTTAGGAAAGTCCTCCGTTATACGGCAGAGGAGTAGTCCCTTTCTTGTCGAGCTTTCGATTTTTTTGGTCGACGAGGGTAGTTTTGGTCAATCGCAGAGTCCCGGACTTTTCGCCAGACTTTATGAATTTGCGAGGAGAGCCGCTGATGAGGCCGCTCCGGCTTTGCCTACACTGTAACTTCTGTAGGTAGGGGTGATTTCGTTAGCACCACCATTGGGGAGTTTTTGCATACCCTCTTAAGCGGATCAAAACAGTTCCCGGTTGAAACAGCAGTGTCGACTTTCACCATTGGAGTTGGTGGGGTGAGTCCAAAGGGGGAGTTGCCCCAAGTTTCTCCCACTCGGCGTCAGTAGCAACGTCGAGCGTGCCTTGTTGAAGGGCCCGCCTGTGCTTTGGAAGCGGTTTCATCACGCCCCTGGTTTTGCTGAGGAGCTGCAATTGGCGTCAGCCTGTTGAAGACCAACGTCCTTGTTAAAGTTTGGGGAGGGCCGACCAATCTTTCGAAAACTGACTTTCTGATGGGGGAAGCATTTTTTATGGCTTCGCCTGTAGCAGGAGTTGGAAGAGCAAGCTATTTTAGGGTAGCCCTTTCAGGTATCATGAGCTGGCGCGTTTGTGCTTTTGCTCAGCCTGTTGAAGACTGAGACGTTAGATTTGGACGGCCCATTGAAAGGGGCCGTTGTGGTTGCCAGTCTATTGAAGACCGACTTTTTGGGAGCTTCTTCTTGCGGCATCGAGGCACCGAAACTCACTGGTGGGAGCATGGTCACAAAGAACAATCCAGTAGCGGCTTGTGTGACTTGCCCCACTGGCATTGAAAAATTAGAGACCGCGTTGAGCCCGTAGGTTACTCCTCCAGTTGGGGGTGGAGCGAGAGTTGCTGTTGCATGCAGTGCATTGAGAAGCCATTGATTTTCTGCACAGGAGCAAGACACCAAGTTTAAGTACCTCGAATCCAAGGGCAACCATAGCAAACCGCGATTTTGTTCGCGAAACACGACACACGAAGTGTGGAGTGGAAAGAGGAAAAGGTCCAGCCGGGCGTGCCAGAATTTGTTCACCACCGAAAACAGAGACGAACTTGGATTGAACGTCTTGCCTAAATTTGGGGGCAGATACTATTTGGACATATCCGTCCACCTCTCCGAAAATACCTAGTTGATTTATGGCACCGTATGTCAGAGGTTTGGACAGATGCAACCGTTGTAACAGACTTCATCTGATCCCCCTCGTTAGTAAGGGTTTTTTGATTGTGGGGACGATCTTCCCTGCAAGCGCAAGCTCCTACAGTTAATTACGTTATCGCGTTGCGATAACCACTTTCTTCTGCTCTAGCAGTTCACTTCATGTCGTGTGTATTTTTATTTATTTTGGTTGCCCGTGGATTGTATACGGAGACTATTTTATGTTGTCGCCCGTAGGACGCGGATTAGTCCAAATCCGTATATTTTAGGTTTGGGTTTGTTTTATTTAAGAACCGTTAATCTAGTTTGAGACTAAGATCAACTTAAATATATGAGCATTTAGGCTCAATTTATTTTAGCTAAGGATACGTTAGTTTTATTTGAGACTAAGATCAACTTAGCAAAATTTTAAGGATCATTTTTATTTAAGATCAAAGAATAGAGTATTTGGGCTCAGCTGTAAGAACTTTTCAGAGAGACTTAACCAATTTGGGCTTAGTATGCTCAGTACCTTTTTTTGTTCAAAAGTGTTAAGCACTTATTTGGGCTCTGATTGTTCAGCCCTTTTTTTTAATGCAAAAGTGCTAAACACTTGTTTGAAGCTCTAGCGCTCATATGGGTATCATGTGAAGCCTTCAATTATGGGCGCTGCCCAATCAGTGCTAAGCACTTAGTTATTTTGACTGAATATATAGTGCTAAGCACTTTTCTATATGGCGTCCACATGAGGAGCACGTGCGGCGTTGGGCGCAGCCCAATCAGTGCTAAGCACTCAGCCGTTTTGGCTATATATATATAGTGCTAAGCACTTTTTTATATGGCGTCCACATGAGGAGCACGTGTAGCGTTGGGCGCTGTCCAATTAGTGCTAAGCACTCAGCCGTTTTGGATATATATATATATATATATATATGAGAATAATGGAGGAAAGAGGCCATAGGAGGGAATTTCCTCCTATGGCGTCGCAAAAATACACCCTTTCTCATTTTTTCCGGCGATTGGCACCCATCATCTTCATCTTTATCATCTAAGATGTGGGTACACCAAATTTCATGTGATTCAACAACCTTTTCACCATTGATTTAGTGGGTTGAAAATTAACGGTTTACCGACAACATAGCTTTTTACATTGCTAAATCAACGGTGAAAAAGTTGTAGAATCACATGAAATTTAGTGTATCCACATCTTAGATGATAACGATGAAGATGATGGGTGTCGATCGTCGTAGAAAATCAGGGATGGTATAATTTTTCGACGCCATATGAGGAAATTCCCTCCTATAGCATCTTTCCTCCATTATTCTCTCTCTCTCTCTCTCTATATATATATATATATATATATATATATATATATATATATATATATATATATGACGTCCACATGAGGAGCACTTGCGGTGCTGGGCTGATTGATGTGTGAAAAAGTGTGTTTGTAGTAACTGCAATCAATAACGATGTCGCGTGTAGCTAGACGAGATGAGTACGGGTCGTCCTCAGGGATACGTGGAACTTTTAATCTTGTTTTAGACGAGTTGATTGAAAGAAGAGAGAGTGATTCTAAATCTACGTTAAACACGGATGTGGAATCTATAAAGAAGAGGCTTGTAGGGTTCGTTAGAATTTAGTAGTAATGGATTATTAAATAAAGATGACTCCTTTTATCTTTTAATAGATTTAAAACTAGATCGATAGTGATGAATGAAGATTAGGGTATTTGGAGGGAATAGGGTTCCCACTCTTAACCCTTATCTTTTCATTGACCTCTATTCATGTCTAGTCTTTATCAAAACCATTGTTAATCTAATCTCAAATCACAGTCGTGACTATCAATGATTTGATAGCGCGCCCGATTAGTATATTAACAATTGCTTTGCTAAAGTTTATAAACTTTATAAGACGTAAAAGGAGTTAAGAAATTTTCATCATCCATTGATCTACCCTAATCTTACGAACCCTATCAAGCGGAGAATTACTCGCGTATGATGGAGATAGAAGAAGAAAGGATAGAGAAGGAAATCATAATACAAAAATTAAATGCGGAAAGTAAATGCGAAATAATTACAAATGATCTACTTTTATTAATCAACGTTTCAAGTACAATCCTTCGAGTTTAGATTACAAGAAAAAGAAGTTGCTCTCGATCTCTGCTTCGTAAGAAGTATTTGCTCCGTCGATATTCACGTCGCTCTATCATGTCGAATCACGGACCTGTCATGGATATCTTGTTCTTTGACGGTGATTTGCTTCGTGTCAAAGGTGATACTTTTTCATATGAATCTCTAGGTTCTTTATATAACACGAGAAGCAGAAACCCTAGTTACCTAATATGGTGATTTCTTATTTTGATCCTACCCACCAAATCTTGAATTCTAAATCCACATAACGGCCGTGGATCCACCGCAATATGTAGAGTTTGGCCGCGGTTGGGCGGCAAAATGGAGGAATTAGGGTCTGTGATTTCTAGTGCTTCCTCATGTTGACACGTGGAGATTTATGTGATGTCTTGATTCTTCAAATCCTCTCTGAGTATCTGCCAATATTGATATTATGATTTAATTAAACTTCATCGGCATATTTTTGATTCTCGACATCTCGAATATCTCGATCTCCTAACCTGAGCTAAATCTGCACAATATCTCCATGAATAATATTAGTAATATTTGTTAAATTAGAGATATTATTCTAACCATTTGTATGATATTATATTTTTTTTAAGAATCTTTATTAGAATATTTGATATGATATGCCTATTTTAATTTCCAAAATATCATATAAATATAATATGCATATATTTTCCTTCATAATGTAAATTATAATATATAAACATATGACAATAGATATTTTATAGATAAACACTCATATGTTTCTAAACACCTTTAAATATTTAAGAAAAATAAGGAAAATATTATATCAAAAGTGCAATATTTTCAACTGAACATGGGTGCTGCCCAATCAGTGCTAAGCACTCAGCCATTTTGGCTGTATATGAAGTGCTAAGCACTTTTAATCAGCGCTCATGTATATTTCACGTGAGGCGCTGGCCTTCTATTTTGGGCGCCCACGTGTTTTTCACATGAGGCGCTGATTTCCTTTTATCTTGGGAATCTGTTGAAGGCGCCCATGTGGGAAGCACGTGCGGCGTTAATTCCTGTTCTGTTAATGGCATTTTGACCATTATTGGCACCAAGGTCTTTGTTTTGAATATCTGAGATCAAGTTTTCTTCAAGAACTAAGTTCTTATGTTTTTTTTCTTTTAGAAGGACTAAGTTTCTTTTAGGGTTAAATCCTATTTTCTGAGGAATTAAATTCCCATAGGATAGGTTCTTTTTCCTTTTTTTCTTTTTAACCTAGTTCTTTTCTGAATCTTTGATTCTCAAGAATAAGATTTTCCCAATGAGAATTAAATTCTCAACTTGTGGAAGACTTGTCTTGTGGATCTCAGATCCAAAGAAAAAACTAAGTTCTTAAGAAGGGTTAAACCCTTGGGTATGCTATGATAGATAAAGGATATGTTTTGATCTCTGCGGTTCCTTTACCTAGGGTTTGAGAGGAAAAAGATCTTCTTCTCTATTGAGAATTAAATTCTCTGTTGCTTTTAAGAGCCTTCTGTAAAATATTTTGCAGAAGTTAATGGGGGTTCCCTTTATCTGTCTATGTGTTGAGACTTGAAGTCTCGGATCCTTTATATAGTTTAGGCAAATTGTTAATTAGTTTTTGAGAAAATCTCTTATTGAGAGATTTCAATTGATCTAGTTGGTCTCAAAATTTGTTTGGGAAATTTTACCCGCCGTTGGATCTTTGATCCATGGATTTCTGTTTTACAGAATATATCTTCTTGTTTTTAACAAGATTAGGGAAATATTTTCCCTATATACAGAATTCTGTCAAACAGCGATTTTTAATCACTATTGGATTTTTAATTCAAGGGCTCTTTCTTATACAGTGCACATCTTTCTTTGTTTAGAAAGATATAGGGAAATGTTTTCCCATCTCATTGGATCTTTGATCCAATAATTTTCTGTTCATTTAGAAAGATTAGGGGAATATTTTCCCTTAATAGAATTTTATTCTATTATTTGATAATTTATCATCACCATTGGATCTTTGATCCAACGACTCTGTTTAACAGAGAGTATCCCAATTTTTAGGAAAATATTGCCGTGTAGAATTTCATTCTACTTAATTTTAACTTGGGCGCCGGCGCTCACATGTTGTGCACGTGGGAGCCAATTAAGAATTTAATTCTTATTTATGATAGGCGCTCCTGTGCTTTGCACATTGGCGTCCACGTGAGCTTCACGTGCGGCGCCGTCATAAGATTCAACCCTATGGGGTTGGTGCTAGCGCTGGCGCCTTGGTGAGGAGCACGTGAGGCGCCGCCTCATTAAATTTAACAGAGCTTAACTCTTTTATTATGTTTAAATATTGGGGGAACATAGTTCTTTGGACGCAACGCCCGGAATTGCTGTGCTCCAGGTGCTTCGATTTCGGGACGGTTCATAAGAATAGCAGTTTGCTGCTGCTGGCCCTCTAGAAGGCTTTTGATGGTTTCTAGAAACACCGTCTGTTCGTTGATTGGTGTAGCAACAGTAAGGGGAGGTGGTAGGTTAGGCGGTGGTGTGTTGCCATTGATATTGGTACTGGTGTTGTTTGGATAATACATCACCTTGATAGAAAAGACATGTTAGGATGGATTCAAGAAATTTGAGATTCAAGAAATGTATGGTTGTTGATTCTTATAATTCTTGTGATATATTTCTTAAGAATTTATGCAGAACTGACCTGCATGGGCCGCCAATAAAACCTGTCATGACCCGCTTCCCAATAGGCGGAAACGGTGACGTGGCAAGCCCGTAATGTATTTACTATGAGAAGGTCATTTTCCTTAATAAATATATTAAGCTTATCAAGCAATATAACAATGTGCAAGACTACAAGAGTAAAAAGATTAAACAACAACTTTATTTATATTCAAATTTCAAATACAACCGTTGGAAATAAAAAGATACAATGGTTTAAACAAATGCCTAAATATTGGCATACAGAAAGTAAATGCAGAAAAGTGCTGGTGGTCAGGCTGGGTAGCGAACAGATCCAAGTCTTCCGGGCTTGGCTCTATCTTCTCAGAGTCCGGTCCTCCTGACGAACATTCCAAGGGAAAAGAAACAGAGAGGAATGTCGTCAGCGAACTAACGCTCAGTAAGATTCCAACAGAAATGAGTAATGATGAATGCAGATATGTAAAAAATGAATAGAGACCAAGTACTATTGAATAGGTATGGTTGTTTGAAAAGGTATCTTGAGCATGATCATTTACATGTATAAGATAACTATTCAAACGTGGTTGTTTGTACATTGATAAAAAAAAGGTATTCATGTATACGAGAGAAGTCCAACTTACCCCGTGAACTATGGTAACATGTAGGATAAATCCCCGTCAAAACCCACAGGACAACGTCACGTGAATTCATGTAGGTGTCTTTTAAAGCGACCTCTCGTGCCACGATATACGTTCCGTACCAATCTACCCCTTATCCCTTCTTATTGTAGTGTGTAGTTCAAGTTTACGGGTCTTGGCCGAATCCATGAATATAAAGATGTACCGGTTCAGGTTCAAGATGTATTCATGTATTCAGGTATTCATGTCAAGTTCATTTCAAGTTATATTCATGGTTCGGTCAAGTCAAGTCAAGTATTCAAGTTCAAGTTCAGATATTCAAGTTTGAGATCAAGTGTTCATGTTTGGGTTTGAGTTGGATTCGAGTTTAAGTTTACAATAAGTTCGAGCGTGTATTCAAGTTATAGTCAACATCTTATGAATGGATTTAACTTTTGAAATTCTTAAGTTCGGGAATAATCGGATAACCGCTGCATATGGACGGCATGATTTGTGTTTTTTCAAGATGATTGCCATTGATAACTCCGTTAAATTGCAGTGTTGTCTAACCTGAATAGGCAAGCACTCACTTTCTCTGGTTCTCTGAGGCTCAAAAGAAATGATTCCGCTTAAACCTATATTAATTTAGGGTCCTTAAAGATTTATTCTTGCTGTTTGCATTGTTTGCATTTCTCGAGGGGTTTTTATGAAAAATGTTATAATATTGTTTTTAAAAATAAAGCTTGAAGGTGATTTATAATATTAAGAGTTTTTATAAAAATGTATTTTAGTTTTAGTGGTATTTTAGCGATGAAATCTAACTTTTAAAACTTTATGGCATTTTTATGAAAACTATACTTTTGGAAACCTGGTAGTATTTTTGTGTAATTTTATTTTTTCATTTTTAATAATATATTTTTCAAAAATTAGTTTTCATAGAAAAATACGGATTTATGATTTACGAAAATTTTCAAATGATTTAATTTGTTAAAAAGTCGTATTTTTATTTTCTTTCGAGACCGAATTCTGCGTGAGGAGTTCTGTATCCCGCTCTACTATCTCAAGAATGTGCGATAACCTGCACCATTTATAAATGGGTTCCCCTAAAAGGGTTGTAGATGCATAATTGCAAAGAATTTAAAAAAATCGATAAAAAAACATTTTTTTGTAAGTAATGATATTTTAATGAAAATTGTATTCTTCCAATTACTCGTGTATCTAAATTATCATGCTATGAATTCATAGTATGTATGATGGAATAGGTCGTTACACCGTGAATTTCCTATATGTATATATTTCTAGGTTTCGATAAAAAGGTTACTTTTAAAGTTCATGGTATTTACATGAAAAAGTTCGATTTATGTTTATTTCGTATGAAATTGTGAACACATTAAAAGTAATTGAAATGATGATCTTTTCAAGTGATGTTAGAAGTATTAGCGTGAATTATGGAACAAAGCAAGGATGATAAAAAAAATATTTAAAAGAAAATATTAAATGTTGACTCCACTTTTATCGATATAGTTTTAGGAATTGTTTTGAGGTGAAATGAAAGAGAGAGGAAGGGACTTACAGTTTGTGTAGTGTTGAGAAGAGAGTAAAAGAGAGGGGGGTCTTCGTGGCGTCGCGGTATCGTCGGGAATGGCTCCGGTCTTCAATGGAACGGATTTGGATTGCTAACTCCTCTTAACTAGTCTTAACCCCTTTCTTGAACTTAGGAATTTAGAGAATTTTTGATAAATTTTCAGAATAGCGGAGAGATAGGGGATGGGGTGGTATTTATAGGATAAAAATAAGAGAGAGTGTGAAATAAAAATGAATTAAAAATATGTTTAATGGTGTTAATGGTGGGATTGAAAGGTCTCTGATTGAAATCAGAGAAAACAAACAATAAAATAGAGTAGAGGGGATCTGAAGGGGTGCACGGGCGAACCACGGATCCATATGGGCTCATCATGGCCGCTAGTAGCGGTTGAAACGAGGAAATGGGCGGCCAGGTTTTGTCCAGGTGTCTCGAAATTCGTGTCATGCGTGTTATTTGGTTTTAACTCCTCATTTATCCCGTTTGATTTCTCTGAAACTTTTCGATTCTCCGTATATTGCACATGCAACTCTTGGGCTTCCGAAAAGTTAAAAAGAAAAAATTATAAAAATAATTGGGACTGATGGAATTCGAACACGCAGGCTAAAGAACAGCAATGGAGAGCCTTAACTAGTGAGCTACAAGTTGTTTCTTGCTTTCATTGATCAAAATTAACTTATAACTCCTAATCAGGCTAAAATACCCTTTCTATATATTTGAACAAGTTACATTTATACAGGGATTTCAGATTCGTTACAAAAGCACGACACCAAACTCCATAGTATGACTGCAAATTGCGGTGATTTGGAATATTTTTGCGGCCAAAAATTGGAGTTTTGGTCTCGTGTTTCTACAATGGTATTCTAGTATCTGTTGGGGCCAAAATTTACCCCCCGATTGACCAAGTGAAAATCAAAGTCAACCCCAAGCTAAACGGGCCCAAGCCCAGGCCAAGTGGGCCCATGCCCAAGTCAAGCTCGAACATGAAGCGGCTGGCCTCCCCCATGCCAAGAAGAAAATTATATAATAAATAAGTTTGATATAATTTTCATGCATGAATGTAAAATAAATAGGCAAAAAGCCAAATTTTTGTAAAGCCCATGGCTCACGTACAAAACGAGATAAGCACATAAGGCATGGGATGGCCAAAATGCGATTTTGTAAAGCCTAAGGGGCTATATGTAAATTTGTAAGTCTATATAAGATAATTCATTCCCCTCAAAAGTTAGGGTTTCTGTGCCTCCTCCTTCTTCTTCAAAGTTCTAAAGCTTCTTTTCTTTTCTGAATTAAATTAAGAGTTTAACTTTTAATTTTCCAAAAAGGAATAGTTTTTCACCATAAAACCCACAAAGGAGAGCTCAGATCTCCCATCAGATCTCAAAATGAGGAGGTTTTTGAATCTCACCGTTTTTTTTCTCCAAGATCCAGCCAACAGAGTGGAGGATGAAGGAGACCTATCTCCAAACCCCACTTTGGGAAGATCCAAGGCTTAAGAGAAAATTTAGGGCTCAAGGGAGAAGAAAGGGGTCCCCTTTCATCATCTTCGAAAATCTCTTTTGAGTTTAACTCCGAACACAAGAAAAAAAGTCTTTCTTTTTAGGAGTTTAACTCCAAAAATCAATTGGGAGTACAACTCCCGGTGCAGGGGCTAAGCCCATTTTTCCTTTTTTAGGAGTTTAACTCTAAAAGTCAATTGGAAGTACAACTCCCAGTATAGGGGCTAAGCTCCTTTTTCCGCTGGAGCCCAGCGCCCATGCGCCAAGCACGTGAGGCGCTGGCGCCCTGAGCCCACGAGCCAAGCACGTGAGGCGCTGGCGCCCAGTGCCCACGCGCCAAGCTCATGAGGCACTGGCGCCCACGCCCGCGTACTGGGCATGTGAGGAACTGGCGCCCACGCGTCCATTGTACACTATTCACCCTTTTTTATATATACACTCCACAACACTTTCCCCGTTAGAATTTTTTTCTAACGGGACGCTGCCACATACCCCATAAGGGGACTACTAGCCCCTTTGACCCCAAACCCGCTATTCGGGTAGCGGGACCCCCGTAAACTCTGCGAGACTCCCGATATACCCTAGACCCCTCAAAACACAACACACGCACACTGCACATTGAGTTCGCATGACCAGTTTGACCCATCAATCGGTGGTTCCTTTACTCCAAAGGCAGGGGGTAATTAACGGCAGCTTAGTCCGCGGCTGCCGGAGATTCGGATCCCCACAATCAATGTAACAACTCCAAATTCTATGTACAAAAAATTCATTAAAAGTTAATGTACAATTGGGGTATTTATAATTCCTGTGAATGCTATAAGTATTTGTTTTGCCCTTTCATCACCTGAGACATAGCACCCGAGTTCGAATCCCATTAGCCACATTATCTTTTTGTTTTATTTTCTTTTGATCTTTTTAGAAGCCCAAGATTTTACACGTGCACTGCACGTAAACTGAAGATTCACACTTAAAACAAACAAGTGCACTGA
The DNA here is from genome assembly GCA_030015575.1 of Agapanthus africanus. Lineage (NCBI taxonomy): Eukaryota > Viridiplantae > Streptophyta > Magnoliopsida > Asparagales > Amaryllidaceae > Agapanthus > Agapanthus africanus. The sequence goes on from CM057349.1 coordinate 489,324,131, forward strand.
GGTATTTAGACCGTAAGGGACACGTGGCCCCAATCCAAGCCCCCACCTCCATGATCGGACCGGCGAGAATGCTCCATAGGCCGCCGTCGGTTTTCCATGGTCCAAACCCAAAAATTTTCTTTTACCCTAGACCCTTGGACTCCCCTTTGACTCCTGTATTGCTTATTTACTCTGCTCATTTTCCAGAGGCAATAAATTACCCATTTACTTTATTTTTAATACATATTTTAATTCACCCTTTCATCACCTGATTGATCTGAATTTTAAAGAAGTGTGTGAAGTATTACCGCAATCAATAACGGTGTCGCGTGTAGCTAGACCGAGATGAGTACGGGTCGTCCTCAGGGAACCGTTGAATCTTTTAGTCTTACTTTAGACGTGTTGATTAGGAAAGGAGGAAGAATAATGAATAGTGAAGAATGATTGTAAATTCTAGATTTACATCAAACACGGATGTAGGATATAGATCTAGATTAACTACGGATATAGGTTTTATATTAGAAGGGGGCTTGTAGGGTTCGTTAAGATTTAGTAGTCATGGATGATTAATTAAAGATTACTCCTTTTATCCTTTAATAGATTTAAAACTAGATTGACGGTGATGCATGTAAATTAGGGTTTCTGGAGGGAAAAGGGTTCCCACTCTTAACCCTTATCTTGATATGGATCTCCGTTCATGTCTAGCCTTTTCCAAAACAATTGTTAATCAAATCTCTAATCGTGGTCGTGAATATCAATGAATTGATAGCGCGCCCGATTAGAATGTTAACTATTCTTTTGATAAAGTTTATAAACTTTATAGGACGTAAAAAGAGTTAAAGGATTTTTAATCATCTATTGATCTACCCTAATCCTACGAACTCTATCAAGCGGAGAATTACTCGCGCATGATGGAGATAAAAGAACGGATAGAGATCATGATGTAAATAAAGAAAATAAAATGCAATAAGAATAAAATAACTACCTTTATTAATCAACTTGATCAATTACACTTTGTTCCTTTAGAAAGTGATTACAAAACCCTAGTTTGCTTCTCGATCTCTTCTTAAGGAGGTAGATGAACAGCTGATGATCAACCTGGATTCTTGAGCCGTCTTGGACTTTGTGATCTCGTCGGTTTGATGATTTTTCAAGTGAGGCTCTCGGTTCTATTTATAGTCACAAACCTAGAATCATAGTTTCCTAATAGGGTAAATAGCTGTTAGGATCCTACCCAGAAAATCTCGTATCTCAACTCCTCAATATTGCGGCGGAACCGCCGCAATATACTTATTTTAGCCGCGGTTTAGCTGCTCTTTGGTGGGATCTTTGGCTCAAATTTCTGGAGATTCATTCAGTTGTCATGTGGTAATTATTTGAATATCCGGAGTTTGGAAATCTTCTCTAAGTCACTGCCAGAATTGACTTCTACGATTCATTTGAATATTTCGGCAGATTTGAACTTGCTTGCTCGGATTTCCCTGATTACAGTCCTGATATAAGTTTGCACAATATCTTAATAAATAATGTTAGTAGAATTTGTTTTTATTGAGATATTATCATAACCATTTGATATGATGCTTTTAAGAGAATTGATTAATCATATTTGATAAGGTAAGTATATGTAAATGGACTAAATATTATATAGATATTATATGCTTACATTTTCCTTCATAATGTTAATTATAATATATAAACATATGAAAATAGTATTTTTACAGATAAACTCTCATATGTGTCATATTTATAATAAACACATTTTATTATATAAAAATAGTAAGGAATGTGTCATATCAAATGCATGATATTTTCGACTGAACATCACCCTTAAACCCTAAAGTTTCCTATAAATACCACTCCATTTCACACCCCTCAACACTCACAAATCCCTGCCAAAACTCTCACGAATTCCCACGTCTTATATTGTGCAAGTGGAGTTAACGAAAGGCGAAGCTCCGATGAAGTTCCGGCGACGATACGAGAAATTTCCGGCAACGAAACGAAGCACCGATGAATTCTAGACCTCCTTCTACCTCCCCTCTCTCATCAAAGCCTGTAAGTCCTTATTTCTCCTCTTTTCTCTATTCTAACATTTTTTAAAAACTAAAACCCGGCGGAAGCGGAGTTAGTCCGACTTCCGATTCGGTTTCCTTTAAAAACTATATTTTTCTTAATCAAGATAACTTCATATTCTTACATATTTCTTAACGAACATTAACAAAACCATTAAATCAAGTTTCACCTCAAAATAATCATTTTTGTGACAATTATCGCATTTTTACATAAAACTACCGCATACTATTCATTTTGACATTAAAACCTTTATACCTTGCTATACTTTAGATATTTTACGAGATAATGACCTACCTCATCACAACACACATATCTATCATAGCATGGTTGATTTTGGGACAATAGAATACGGGAAATACGATTTACAAATAAATACCCTAAACTTATAAAACCGTTTTCGATACAAAAGTGTATTAATCATTTCCATGTAATTGCGCCTCTACAACCTATTTTGGGGACTCCGTTCGGGATGGTGTGGATTATCTCATATTCTCGGGCTTAGTAGAGCGAGATGCAGACATCTGCAAGGAGCATTCGATCTCGATACAATTTTTATAAATTTTTCTTTAGAAAATGAGATTTCTACAAGAAAATAAATAAATTATTTTCATTAAATATATATATATATATATATATATTTATTTATTATCAAAATATCTATTTTGATTACATAAATATTCCAAGTTTTCTAAATCAAAGGAATCACTATTACATGAAAATACCATCCAAATACAACACAAGTACAATATTTCAAGAAAATACCATATATTATGGAAACTAGGTTCTATTTACTAGAAATTGCACGAATGTAAAATACACATCTATGAAAACTCTAAAGACGGTAATTAAATACTTGAGGTTATGTTTACCGCCGAAAACAGAGACGAAACCGCGTAGCTCGTCTTGCGTGAATTTGGGGGCAGATGTTATTTGGGTTTTATCCATCCACCTCTCCGAAAATACCAAGTTGATTTATGACACCGTATATCGGAGGTTTAGACAGATGCGGCCGATGTAGCAGACTTCGTCAGATTCCCCCTCGTTGTGAGGGGTTTTTGATTGTGGGGACGCTCTTCCCTGCAGGCGTACGCTACCGCATCGCGGTAACAACTTTCTCCTTCTCCAGATGGTCACTTCGTGTCCTGTGTGTTTGTTTTATTTCGGTTGCCCATGGATTGTATATGGAGACTAATTTATGTTGTCGCCCGTAGGGCGGGGATTAGTCCAAATCCATATTTTCTTAGATTTGGGTTTGGTTGATTTAAGGATCGTTAACCTTGTTTGAGATTAAGATCAACTTAAATGTTTATTAAGGATACGTTAGTCTAATTTTAGACTAAGATCTACTTAACAAAGTTTTAGGATCATTTAGATCTAATGAAAGAGCATTTGGACCCTATCAATTTAGTTTAAGGACGTTACGGTCCATTGGGTTTAGGGACATCATAGTCCGTGGAGTTTAAGGACATCATAGTCCATGGAGTTTAGTTTAAGGACGTTACGGTCCATTGAGTTTAAGGACATCATAGTCCGTAGAGTTTAAGGACATTATAGTCCGTAGAGTTTAGTTTAGGGACGTTACGGTCCATTGGGTTTAAGGACATCATAGTCCGTAGAGTTTAAAGTCATCATAGTCTATAGAGTTTAGTTTAGGGACGTTATGGTTCGCAGATCACCATTTTTGAGGTGAGGGTTTAGTTTAAGGACATTACGGTCCATAGTTAGTTTAAGGACATTACGGTCCACCTTGTTGGTTGTCGGGACCCACTACCTCTCTAAAGACGTTGAATAATTACAACGACATGTATCAGAGCTGTGGAGAGATGTACTCTAGAACCAAATTCCAAATTGAGGAAACATCAGTCATGAACATGGAGGCTTGGTTTATTTAGAGATTTAATCTCAGGAAAGACTTAACCAATCTGGGGTTGAAGTTGGCATCTTATAATGTTAAACACTAGTGTATGCTCAGTGCCCACGTGCTCCCACGTGATATTCTAAGGCAATATTAAACACTGAGATCTGAGATGCTCACGTGTGGCACGTAAGGCGCCATAGCAGCGCTCACGTGTGGCACGTGAGGCGCTATAGCAGTGTTAAACATTGAAAGTTGGGGCGCTCACGTGTGGCACGTGAGACGCTTAGAGTTGGGCGCTGCCTCTTTTATTTTTTTATTCTAGTGCTAAGCACTGTTGGGTCACGTGGGATCACCTGAGGCGCCCCAGAATAGGAACTGTCCTGCATTTATTCCCCTTTTCTCTTTTATAAGTGTTGAGCACTTCTCAGGGGTCACGTAGGATCACGTGAGGCGCCACAAAATAGAGCTTATTCCATTTTTCTCTTTTATAAGTGCTGAGCACTTCTCAGGGGTCACGTGGGATCACGTGAGGCGCCGCAAAATATGGCTTATTCCCCTTTTCTCTTTTATAAGTACTGAGCACTTCTCAGGGGTCACATAGGATCACGTGAGGCACCCCAAAATAGGGCTTATTCCCCTTTTCTCTTTTATAAGTGCTGAGCACTTCTCAGGGGTTACGTGGGGTCACGTGGCTAGATTTCAGTCTTCCCTTTTTTGTTCTTCAAAGGTGCTCACGTGGGAACACGTGAGCTTTTATTGTGTAGCATTGAACACTAATATGCATGGAGCTCTGGATCTGAGTTTTGTGAATTTCAGGTCCCTTATTTTATAAGAATTAAATTCTTTTATAGGGTTAAACCCTAGTTTTATCAGAGGAATTAAATTCCTATATCTTTTTGGTAAGAATTAAATTATTTGAACTTAGCTCTTTCCCCTAGGTTTGGATCTACATAACAGAATCTTCCCGATGAGAATTAAATTCTCAACTTGTAGGGAGATCTGCTTCTGCAGATCCCAACCAGAGGATGAACTAAATTCTTTGATAAGAGTTAAAATCTTGGTTTGAGAATTAAATTCTCTTTTGGTTTTTGCTTACCAAGGGGTTTTCCTCTCCGTTTTCTGTATTTTTGAACTTGAAGTTTATGGGGGGTTCCTCTGTACAAGACTAGAAGTCTTGGGTCCTTTATATAGGGGAGGTTAATTTGTTGAATCAGTTAAGGAAATCTCTCATTGAGAGATCTCTAATTGATTTGAGAATTTATCCCACCATTGGATCTTTGATCCAAGGGCTTCTGTTTTACAGAAAACATCTTTCTTGTTTTTAGCAAGATTTGGAAAATATTTTCCTATACAGAACTTATTCTGTATCTTGGTGATATTTAATCACCATTGGATCTTTGATCCAACGGTGCGGTGCTCTGATTTACAGAGCACAATCTTTCTTGTTTGGAAAGATTTAAGGAAACATTTTCCAACTAAGGGTTTTGATTCCTCTTAATTAGAATTTAATTCTATCGGTTCAGAAGGCATAGGAGCCCATCACGTGTAGCACGTGACCCCACCAAATTAAGCCTACCAAAGAGCGTCAAGTGCTATCATGTGAGTTTTTGCTCTGACCAATTGTTTGCTTTATTCAGGCGCCTATATACTTTGTATATAGAGGTCACGTGTCTGCACGTGAGGCCCAGTTTCGACTTAGTTTTGTCAAGCGCAACGCCTAACACGTGTGGGCATGTGATGCTCCATATAGGGACTTTTTCCCGTTGCTTTTATTTATTATTCATTTTTTATTAGGGAACAAATGCCTCTACAGCGTTGTTCTTACGTGATTTGCACGTGAGTGCAACGCTGTCACTTTTACACCCATTGGATTGCCTAGGGGAACGGGGAGATGAACCGCCCTTGTCACGTCTTATAAATGCGAGGGTTTAGTTTCTTATGCAGCCACTGTTTCTTTCATCTTCTTCCTCTTTCGTTTTCTTTGAGAATTTAATTCTCCTCCTCAGAGCTTAGTTCTCTGCTATTGCAATCTCAGAGTTAAACTCTGTCAAAAAGAAACCCTTTTTAGGTAAAGATCTTGCACATCATAAAAAACTTTATTTTTGGACAAAAATTCTCTGGATTTTGAATCCATCATGAGAGCATTGCTCTCCTCTGAAACCCATCCACTTAGGGATCCAAAGATGTGATTTTTGAGTAGTAAACCTCCATATCTCGAACATTCACCTCCGTTTTTTGAGAATTCATGGAATTTTATTTCTCATATATGTTTTTTGTGAGTTTTTTGGAATTTAATTCCATCATATAAAAGGAATTTAATTCCTTAGGCGAAGAGCTTAGCTCTGAAAGATCAATATGACCCTTTGGGAATTTTATTCCATGGTGTTCTTGAAAATCTTTTCATAGGGTTTTACCCTTATTCGCACAAATTTGAATTTGTTGGTAACTTAACACAACTTGTTTTCCCAAGAATTTTTTGAATTCTGATGTCTGTTTACTGAGGATCTTCTTGATTCTCACAATGATTGCCCTGTCTCATCATTAGTGAGCCGCCATATTGATTTTGTGGGGTCCATGTGTTTTGTAGGCAGTGGTCCCGCAAGACAGATATCTTGTCGTTTCCTTTTGTTATTATTATTATTATATATATATGTGTGTGTGTGTCTGTGTGTGTATGTATGTATGTATGTGCATGGGTTTCACTAATGCTTCTTCTTTTCCTTATTTCAGGAACAATGGCTTCTCTTCCTTATTTCCCTTACACCCGCTCGGATGCCGCCTTTCCACAATCGCCGTCTGATGAGGAGGCAATGTCGATGATCAGAGCTCATGATAAAAACCGGACAAGTCTGCTCTTATGGGGAACTTGGTATAACCACATCATCCCAGGGCACCGAAATTTTATTTGCGAAGAGACAGAGGAACCTCTTCGCCCTATATTGCCGATGGAACGCCCACAGACTGCTTACGCGGTGGAGGTGACCAATTGGACTTCTTCGGGCCGGCTGGAGCCCTCTACACCCGGGATATCCAACCAGCCCTTACCGGCTATAGATATCTTGGGGCGTCGGATTTGCCAAGGTGAAGCTCGACCTTGGGGGCAGGTCTATAAAGTGGGCATTACTCCCCGGCACCCTGTGGGCTACCTTATTTGGGCTTGCTACATTCTTTCCGCCCATCGCGTAAGACTGCAAAAGGTCAGGTTGTATCAGGCAGTATACGCGTCGCTATTCCACTATCTGGCTCCTCAAGTCTGGTGGATCAAAGCTTTCGTAAACCAATGGAATCGGCCTACCAACACCTTTCTGCTAGGGGGTCGAGAGGTGTCTAATTCATTGGATGAGTTTCGTGAGATTTCGGGGTTGCCAATCAGGGGTGAGCATTACGAGGAGTTGTTGCCTCCAGATGAATATGTTTTCTCCACCATGCCGGCTATGCTTAACGGCCTGACGCCCGAAACTGCTGTCCTTCATAAGCATCCTAGTCTAATCAAGGCTCTGGGTATCTTCGACAGATTATTTGCGAAGTCAGAGAGGCAGGGCGTCACTTTCGAGAGTTTCATCGCCTGCTTCATCCGGGAAGATGCTCTATCCAAGGACGCCCCAAAGTTTGCGAGTATCGACGACCCTTTTGGGTTTGGGTTGAATAAGCTGTCGGCCAAAGAAGAAGATTCACCGCAGTTTTACATCCCGATCACGTCGGCCGTGTCTTTTGATGCAATTGCGGCCCCCGGCATAGACGAAGAGACCTTCTTCGTCGGCTTTATTAGCCTCTGGCTCAGTTGGTTTGCGATACCAACCCACCGCCGCTTCATGAGAGCTTCTGCCTTCTACCCCGCCCATTGTGCAGCTGAAGGGGCAAGGTTGGCCGTTGGTATTGCGGGATTATCACACCTTTATCATGGGTTAAGTGTTGCAGCCAACACTTCGACTCCAGGTGTAGATGTTGTGAATCACCTCCTTCATTACTTCACATCTTGGATCGAAATGCATGTGCTGGGGGCATTCGCAGCACATCGACGGCCGAGTTTGTATGACTCCTACACCTTCCCGCGAGTTATGAGATTGGTGGATGCCTCTGCTCCCGATCCGACTCAGCTAGGGGCCCTCCGCGTTCTGCTCAATACATATGCTAATGAGGGTGGGATGGTGTTTACTGATCGAGTTCTTTCTGCCCCGGCGGGGCCCATCCAACAGCTATTCGACTTGTCGAAAGGGGAGCACCATCTTTAAAGCCTAAGGAGATCATGCATTTGTATTCGATTAGACCGGGCTATTTGGTGTTCTGCCGGAATGATACGGCTCTCCTCATGCGGTATAATCCGCACCGCTTCGCTCGGCAATTGGGCTATAATCAGGGCGTCCCCTTCGAAGCGTTTTTGGTTGAGCCTACATCATCTCTAGGAGTTATTCGCGGTGTCATTCATCACTTCATGCGGATGAACACCGGCTCTGTGTTCATGATCCCAGAACCTGACTACCTCCCAAGGCCTGTAGGGTCCTTTATGGGCTGGTATCGCCATCGGGTTAGTCCGGTTATTGCTGAGGAGAGGCGGGTACTATTTGAGTATAAGACTGCTGCTCCAACCCAAGCTGCCAGCATTCCGTTGCGACTGCGGTCAGTTGTTCGCCCTCTCTTGAGGGATGGCGGCGTGGTCCTTATCTCGCAAGTCGCAGAAACCGAATCGATTCCTCATACTGCAGGGATGCTAATGCGCACTAGAGCTCAAGCAAAGGCTTCCGCCGAGCGCCAGCAGCAGTGCCGTTAGTGGCGACGCTATCAGCAGTGGTGTCGCCAAAAGTGGATAGTCGAGGCGAAGTGGGTCAACATCGCGCCAAAGCGCCGAAGGGAAGGAAACGATCTTCTTCCAGCGTTAATTCTGGGTCGAAGAGGAGAAAGAAGATGGTCACCGGTCTGCTTGACCTTTTGCTGGAATCCGAGCCTATTGTTCAAGACGAGCCAATATCCATGCAAGAGCCGGATGACGGTCTTCTCTTTCCGGGTTCGTCTGCCGAGGAAGCCACACAATTGGCTGAGGCTATAAGGCGCTCATAAGACGAAACTGAGAACATGGGTGTCCCGAAGAAACCTTACCCTCCCGTCATATTCTATGAAGATCCCTCATCACTACGGAGGGTACATATGGGTCCCCTGCGATGGGAAGATGAGATAGCCCTCAAGAAACTTATCTCAGCTGCTTCGGAAGATGAGCTGGCATTAAAGACCGGTGGCCATGAATCTGCAATTGAACCCCGGCGAGCACACTTCCTCAGGAAGGAATGACGGCTTGAAAAAGCCATACTAGAAGCATCTTGGCGCATCGGTATGTGTGCTTTCCGTATTATTTCCTTTCAGCAAATAATTTGTATTGCTTTTTATATCTCCTTATCTTCGTGAAAAACTTTGCAGGGACTTCGGTGATGACAGAGGATTTGAGTCCAAGTCGTGCTCCGCCTGTGGATTTTACAAATGTCTTCGATGAGGCACCGGCAGGTGCGAAGGAGATTGTTATAGCTGCTATTCCTGCTACGGAGTTTCCGATGATAGCTTCAACTTCTTCATTGCCTACACCCTCCACAGAGGCGACCTTGTCGGTTATAGACCCGATGGATCTTTCTGTTGGCGCCTCGAAGATTGTAGAAAGCACCTCCATGGCCATTGTTCCCTCCTTGGAGCCTGAAATGGCAGATGTCGTTTCGCGTCTGGAAGCTGCTACGCCTGCCCACGTCCTCGGTGATGCGCCTGAGGGTACGAAGGAGGCCGCCAAAGCTGCTATCCCTCTAGTTCAAAGCGGGAGGAGCATCGAAGGTAGTCTTCTATATTTTGTTTTAATGATCTTTCCATTATCTGAATCTTTCTGTCTTTTCAGAATTATGAGGGTTGGCGGCGTCCATCATGGATCTATCCCCCAGAAAGTCTTTTCAGTGTTTGCTCGAAATGGCCGCTCCACAGGCAATATCCTCGCAAAGCATCGTCCTCTTTTCTGGGCAAGATTGGTGTTATTTGACCCCTTCATTGTATTATCATTATTTCGTATAACGATGCTAATATGTCTTCTGTAGTTCTGGAAGCTGACGACGAAGTTGAGATCCTCGACGGGCCTGGGGATTTTTTAAACCCTCCTTGCATGACTGTGGGTAAGTAAGGTTTTGACGTTGTTCCATCTATTCTTCGTTTGCAAATCTCACTGATTGTTCACGAATCTTGACAGCTTTGCCCGCTCTTACCCCGCTGGAGTCTCGCATCATTATGCCACCAGGCCTTTATGCCCGGCGTGCGTCTGAACGGATGGCGAAACAAAGCATCCACTCCTTGTCGGCTCTTATCGAAGATCTTCGTGCTGGTAGTTCGATCACAGCTGAAGAATTTGCTGCCGAAGCCAACATCTCCTTACCCTTTCTCGCCACTTACCACGATGAAACCTTGGTGCATGTCTGGGTCGAGTATTGTCCCCGAGTGGAGGCTTGCTTACATGGTCTTGAATGTGTACGCCTTCCCTCAGAGGTCCTTGCTACAAAGACGGACTTGCGAGGGTTGATTGAACGGTGCGCCGCGAATCTGCAGTCATGTGAGAAGAGACTCAACCGAAAATTTTCGGAGAAGGAGCTTGCCTCGAATGCTTTAGGAGAACTCCAGGTTCAACTCACTACCAAGACCACTCATGCCTATGAAATCTGGCGAGTACTTCAAGAAGCTATCACTGAAGTAGTCTCTCTCGACAAAGCCGTCATCTTTACCCGTGGGATGGTTGAAGCTCATCAGGCCACCGAAAGGGAGCTCGAGAGCCGGTTCGCGTCGTATCAGACCCAACAGTCCCAGGCGGAGACCCATCTTGTGGTAATAACAAAACTTGAAGCCGAGGCCCAGCGGAAGAAGGATGAACTGACGAATTTATTACACCGTCCGCCGACTTGAAGATTTTTTTGTATACTCTCCTTTTCTTGTATTCACTTCTGAATGAGAGACTATTTTGTATCCATTTTGATACTTTTTATGAAATGTATCTTTTATTCATTTTGAATTCATGAATAAAAGACGTATACTTTATTTCATATTGGCGTGTCCTTTTTAGCAAATGCGTTCCGTAAATATTCTATCTTGATCTCCTTGTAGGACAGTGACGACTTAGGAAACATGTTCAGGTCTGTTACCTAAGACTTTTCAACTTTATAAGCCGTGAGGGTCCCATAAAGACTTCTCCCTGCGAGTCGAGAGGATCTCGCAGGTGTATTTTCTCCTTAGGAATCGTGAGGATTCCTAAGTGCATTTTCTCTTGAGAGTCATAAGGATCTCACAAGAGGATTTTCTCCCTTACAAGTCGAGATGACTCGTAAGTGGTTGTTTCCTTCTTCGTCGATATTCGACTTCGGAGAGTGTGGCCCATAGTTAGTCCATCTTGACCTCCTTGCAGGGCAATGATAGGTTAGGAGATATGGTTAGGCTCTGCCACCTAAGACTTTTCAACTTTATGAGCCATGAGGGTCTCATAAAGACTTTTCTCCCTACGAGTCGAGAGGATCCCGTAGGTGTCTTTTCTCCTTAGGAGTCGTGAGGACTCCTGAGTGCGTTTTCTCTTGAGAATCGTAAGGATCCCATAAGAGAATTTTCTTTATGCGTAGGGACACTAATTTCCCCACAGGTTGAGACGAATCGAGAGATCCTGCAAAGACACCGATTTCCTTGCGGGTCAAAGCGAGTCGAGAAGTTCTCGCCAAGGACGCCGATTTCCCTGAATCGAGATTTTTTTCAAGGACACTGATTTCCCTGAGGTCGAAACGAATCGAGAGATTCCTGCAAAGACACCGATTTCCTTGCGGGTCGAAACGAATCGAGAAGTTCTCGCCAGGGACGTTGATTTCCCTGAATCGAGAAATCTTGCCAAGGACACCGATTTCCTTGGAGATTGGTTGACTTGTTTCCGAGACGGAGTCATTGGATGACGTATTTCCGAGACGGGGTCATTGCTGAGGTATTTCCGAGACGGGGTCATTGGATGACGTATTTCCGTGACGGGGTCATTGGATGACGTATTTCCGCGACGGGTCATTTACTGACGTATTTCCACGACGGGATCATTTGATGACGTATTTCCGCGAGGGGGTCATTTGATGACGTATTTCCGCTTTCTGCTGTGTCAGGTTGGCTTGCTCCGCTTTCTGCGGTGTCGGGGCTGACTCTAGGTTGTCTGTGAACCATAGAGTCTTGCAACTGGGGACTTTGTCGTAGCTCCGATTGGTGGTGTCGCGTCCGTGCCTTGCTGGCAGGAGGAGGAACGCCGTTGTTGGTCTTGTGGGATGCAGATGTTGCTATCGAGATCTGACTTTCCCTTTGACAGAGTTTGTTGGGACATGTGGTTCCCTTTTCGTTTATGCCCATGGATTGTATACAGGGGCTAGTATGGACTTACCTGTAGGGCAAAAGTTTCATTCTTTCATCATTTTTTTATTTCTTTCCGCGATGCTCTATCATTTCAGCTTTTTATACCGCGAAAGTCGCGATTGCCCAATCATTTCGGCTATTTTTCGCGGTGCCCAATCATTTCGGCTATTTTTGTATTTACTTGCTGCTTTTTATTGCGAGTTGCCTAATCATTTCGGCTATTTTTTTATGCATATATTTTACTTGCTGATTTTGTTGCAAGTTGCCCTATCATTTCAGCTATTTCATATGCACTTATGGCTCGCTGACTTTTGCCGCGAGTATGGAACTTGGAATTTGATACCGATTTAGGCATCAGTATCGCTACAACTGGGATATTTTCAGGAGCGAATCATCATTTGCCTTTTTCAATTCCACCAAAGGTGGCTTAGCAAACAGCGTTAAGATCCTGTCGACTAAGGCTTTTGACTTCATGAGCTGTAAGGGTCTCATAAAGATGTTTCTCCTTACGAGTCGTGAGGATCTCGTAAGTGCGTTTTCTTCTTAAGAATCGTGAGGGTTCTTAAGTGTATGTTCTCTTATAAGTCGTAAGGATCATACAAGAGTGTTTTCTCCTTATAAGTCGAGGGGACTTATAAGGGCCGTTCACCATGTGAGGATATCCTTCGTCGTTGGTAGGACTCTGTTGGGGAAATGTTTATTCGTGCCTGTGGATTGTATACAAGGATCAATATTGAAACACTTGTAGGGAAGTCTGGGAAATGTGATGGCTTAAGATCAGGTTCAGATCCCTGTAGCTTAAGGCATTTGATCTTATGAGCCGTGAGGGTCTCATAAGAGGGTTCTACTTACGAGTCGTGAGGATCTCGTAAGTGTAATTTCTTCTTAGGAATCGTCGGGATCCCTAAGTGTGCCGCTCCTTCGTGAGTCGTAAGGATCTCACGCAGGTAGTTTTCTCCTTGCAAGGTCGAGAGGATCTTGCAAGTGTCTTTTAACGAGATTGCGCCCTTTCGGGTTTTCACAAACTCGCCGGTAGCCCTGTTGTTTTTACTCATGGAGCCATTTCGGGTTTTCATCCGTGCCCATCTTTCTTATGGACGTACCTTTTATTATTTTTTTTATTTTTTTTTTTATTTTTTTACGTCAGCCCAAGGATGTTGTGGTTTGTAGTAGTTTTAGAGACGTTTCAGTCCGTCGCTAGTTTTAGGACATTGCGGTCCATTGTTAGTTTACGGACGTTTCGGTCCATTGTTGCCATATTTGAGTCAACGGCTTCGCTGGATACTACTTATAGAGTTTGGGCTTGGGAAGATAGCGAGCGGACATGGGCGTCGTCATCTATCATTACCCTAGGCCGTGACTTGTCAGGCGTAGTATTTTTTCAGGAACCGGCCGTGTTCTCCGCCGAACACAGTCTATGGGATGTCTAGTTGTCAGGACCCGTCACCTCTCTGAAGACGTTGAGGGATTACAATGACAATTATCAGAGGAGTGAAGAGATGTACCCTTGAACCAATGTTGATTGGAAGATCTGTAATTGGATTGATTTAAGGATCGTTAATCTCGTTTGAGATTAAGATCAACTTGAATGTATGTTAAGGATACGTTAGTCTAATTTTAGACTAAGATCTACTTAACAGGATCATTTAGATCCAACAAAAGAGCATTTGGGCTCTATTGTTTAGTTTAGGGACATTGCGGTCCATGTTCAGATGCAAACATGGGTTTGGAAATGCACCAGATAGTTATTGGCCATTGGGACCCACCACCTCTCTGAAGACGTTGAAGAATTACAACGACATGTATCAGAGGTGTAAAGAGATGTACCCTCGAACCAAAGTTGATTGAAAGGGTTCTGAGAATTATTTTGAATGTCAAGAGTATGGTCGGAGTTCAGTTTCAGGAGATGTTGCCTCTGGAAGACTTAGCCAGTTTAGGCTAAGATTGGCTTGGATATAGTGTTAAACACTAGAGTATACTCTTCTATCACGTGCTCCCACGTGACGCGCTAAGATTGGCTTGGATATAGTGTTAAACACTAAGGATGCAGCGCACAAAATAGTGTTAAACACTAAGGATGCAGCGCACAAAATAGTGTTAAACACTAAAAAGAAGCGCTCACGTGGGATCACGTGAGGCGCTTGAGTGTTGGGCCCAAACTTCCTTTATTTTATTCTCAGAATATTCAAATAAGTGTTAAATACTTGGCCTTTATGACCATCACGTGTGGGCACGTGATGGGTATCCATGATTTGGATATTAAAGTGTTTGTTAGGGGTCACGTGGGGACACATGAGAGCATCCAAAGTCTGTTCTGCCTTTATTTTGAGAAGTTTGTTCAAGGGTCATGTGGGAGCACGTGCCCTAATCTTATTCATTCTCTTTTGATCATTGAGGGAGAGAGTCACGTGTTGCCACGTGATCATGTTGGGTATTTTGATCTTTTTACGTGCATGGAGAGATGAATCCCTTGTATAAGAATTATATTCTCTTATAGGGTTAAACCCTAATTTTATTTAGAGGAATTAAATTCCTATATGTTTGAAAGAATTAAATTCTTTAAACTCAATTCTCCCTTTAAGTTTTGGATCTGCATGGCATAATCTCCCCGATGAGAATTAAATTCTCAACTTATGGAGAGATCTGCTTCTGCAGATCTATTACTATGAAGAAGAACTAAGTTCTTATATTAAGGGTTAAACCCTATCTATGTTGGAGGAATTAAATTCCTATGTGCTTTGTGGGAGAATAAAATTCTTTGAACTTTGGTCCTCCTTTAGGCTTTAGATCAGCATGGCAGAATCCCCCCGATGAGAATTAAATTCTCAACTTATGGGAAGATCTGCTTCTGCAGATCTTCAACCGAAGGAAAAACTAAGTTCTTATTCAGAAGAGTTAAACTCTTAGTTTGAGAATTAAATTCTCTTTTGTTTTGTAGGAGCTTATAGAATGGTCTCTTTCCCTCTCTTACCTAGGGTTTATTTCTTTTCTGAAGAGATCTTCTTTTCTCTCTGGAGAATTAAATTCTCTTTTTTTTGTATTCTCTCTCTGTTATTGCCTCTCTTCCTCTTCTCTTCTTGGCTCATATTTATAGGAGAAAGAAAAGAATCAGTTTATTTAGTCAATCTTTCATTGAAAGATTTTGATTGATTTTATAACCAACATGACCTTTTAGATCACTCGGTGAATTTTATTCACCATTGGATTTTTAATCCCAAAAGATATTTTGTTTGTTGTTCCTGGAAAATTTTAGGAAAATATTTCCTTGTATAGAATCTTTCTATAAATTTGTGATTTTTAATCACCATTGGATTTTAATCCAACGGTGCTCCACTTTACAGAGCGCAATTTTTTTGTTTGGAAAGATCTAGAGAAATATTTTTCCAATTAGGGTTTTTGATTCTCTCTTAATTAGAATTTAATTCTATTAGTTCAGATGGTTTAGGAGTTTATCACGTGTTGGTACGTGACCCCATTTGATAAAGCATTCAAATTAGAATTTAATTATATTGTTTCAGAGGGTTTAAGAGCCTATTACGTGTTGGCAAGTAACCCTACTATTAAGCATTCAATTTAGAATTTAATTCAGTGTCTACAGGCTTTGCCTGTAAATGGTCACGTGTCTACACGTGAGACCTGATCACGTGTTGACACGTGACCTGTTCAGTTGATAAAACTGCACATTTAATATGACATTTTTCCTACTATTTCTATATTAAAAAATATGTTTATTATAATATATGATACATATGAGGGTTTATCTGTAAAAAATACTATTTTCATGTGTTTATATATTATAATTAACATTTGGTAGGAAAATGTAAGCATATAATATCCATGTAACATTTTGCCCATTTAAAATATGCTTACTTTATTAAATACCTTTGACCAAAGTCTTAATGGTTAAGTTAATATCTCAATATAACAAACTCTACTAAATATTATTTGTTGAGTTATTGTGCAGAATTTGCAGGGCTAAAATCAAGAGAATCAAAGTTGTTAAAGCAAACCTGCCTAATTAAGAAAGCAAACTAAAGAAATCAAATCTGGCAGAAACAAAGAAAGGATTTCCAGTTTACAAAGATTCCATTGATCACCACGTGTCATGAAGATGCAAGGCCAGAAAAATCAACATGAGATCTCACTTTTTGGCCGCGGATCCGCGGCCAAACCCCCCTATTGGCCGCGGATCCGCCACGGTTTTGAAGACTTAGGAGATGGGATTTTTTCTGTTGGATACTAACTACTTGATTCCAAATTAGGAAGCAAAGTTTCTGGCTTTAGGACTATAAATAAAGACCGAGAGCCTCTTGGAAAAATTATCAAGCCGGCGCGATCACGAAGTCCAAGACGGCTCACGCATCCAGGCTGATCATCAACTGTTCATCTACCTCCTTAGAAGAGATCGAGAAGCAACTAGATTTGTAATCATTTTCTAAGGAATCAAAGTGTAATGAATATTGTTGATTAATAAAGGTAGCTTTCTTTTTCTTATTCTATTTCTTCGTAGTTTAATTATGCATTTTCTCTCCATCTCTTTTTCTCCCAACATGCGCGAGTAATTCTCCGCTTGTTAGGGTTCGTAGGATTAGGGTAGGTTAATGGATGATGAAAATACCTAAACTCTTTTTACGTCCTATAAAGTTTATAAACTTCATCAAAACAATCATTAACATCCTAATCGGGCGCGCTACCAATTCATTGTTAGTCTCGACCGCGATTAGAGATTAGATTAACGATTGTTTTGGTAAAGGCTAGATATGAACGGAGTTCCGTGTCGAGATAAGGGTTAAGAGTGGGATTCCTTTTCCCTCCAGAAACCCTAATCTACACGCATCACCGTCGTTCTAGTTTTAAATCTATTAAAGGATAAAAAGGGTAATTTTTAATTAATCATCCATAACTACTAAATCCTAACGAACCCTACAAGCCCCTTCTTATATTAACTAGATCCATAAATAATCTAGATCTATATTTTGCATTAGTGTTTAACGTAGATCTAGAAACCATTCTACAATATTCTTTATCCCTTCTCTCTTTTTTTCAACACATCTAAAGTAAGAGTAAAAGATTTAACGTTTCCCTGAGGACGACCCGTACTCATCTCGGTCTAGCTACAAGCGACACCGTTATTGATTGCGGTTAATAACTACAAACACAACAATTTCGCACACTAATCAAATGGCGCCGTTGCCGGGGATACGTGCGTAATTTTTTATTCTTATACGATCTATATCATAAATAAAACAAAACTGCAAATTGTATATTTAACGATTATTGTGTGAATTTTGCGAGGGAATCTGGAGTCACAGACTTGAGGAAACAGGAGACAGATACATTCATTAAGATCCAAAGAAGTAGAGAAGGCCACAGAAATTCATCAATTGATATCTCCCTCTTGCGGCGGAACCGCGGCCGGAAGTGCACATCGGCGGCGGAAGCGCGGGTAGTTAGGAGATCTAGGGCTTCAGTTTTTTCTGGTAAGATTCTAACCTCCTTCTCTCTCCTCTGAAATCCAATAAAATATCTTTTCTGCAGGATTCTTTGCAAAATATCGCCGCTCAAAAATCTTTTTGCAAGGTTTTGTTTTGCGGTTTGTTTTTGCATATTTTAATACGGATTTTTAAGGGGCAAGACCAAAATTCAGATTAGGTGGGGATTTCATCACCCTTCCTAAGCCCCACAAATCACAAACCGAGCATCTGCATCAACCCTACATTAATTTAAAAAATATCTAGACCAGACTCTAAGGACTGTCGCGCTCAATAAGGACAGAGGAAGGTCGTGGGTAATCTATCGCTTATCCGCATTACTTTTGTGGTGTCTAGGCAAGTGTGTCTAAGGCGAGTGGTTACTTAATTAGGACCACTACTTTCGTAGTGGGGAGCCTCCCACTCACCTGGCACTTACCTGGCTACAAGGATAGTAAAGAGGCGGTAGAGGATTGATCCTACGGCTTGTCCTTTGGAAGTCTAGGAGCGGTCTAGAGATTGGACCTAGGTAACCATAGCTCTAGGGTTGTTTGTGCATTTTTGTGTGATTTGTCTAAATCCGTCATTTTTCAAAACAAACCAATTATTTTCTCCCCTTTTTACCCCTTCCCCCTTCTTCTCTTCTTATAATAGGTGACCTAAACAGAAGAACACTTGCCGAGCTTTGCTGTCCACAACCAGATATCTCTTATTTTCGTAATCCCTTCGGTATACCGTCCGGCTCTTCCATGTCCTTAAGAGATCATATAGAACAAGTAGGAAGAAACAGTTGGCCACCTCAGTCTAGGTCTTATCAACCGTATCCTAATCCTACACCTGTTTCAGTTCATACCCAGAGTGAGGAAGCCCCTAGACGAATGTTCATTGCTGAGCATATAGCTAGGGCTAGAGGCCAAAGTTTCAACCCGGACCAATATCAACCATCACCTCCACTTTCCAAAGAAGAGTTTGATAGCCAACCGATCAACCCATATCAATATTCTTCTTATCACAATGTTGACCCTACTCCCACCCAATTTTCGCAACCATTCTATTCCTATCAATCCAATCCGACTTTTCCACCTTCTCTAGACAGTTCTTCTAATTAGTCATTTGGGAGTTTTAATTATCCACAGGAATTTCAATTTTATACTGAAACCCCTTATCAACCCAAGACTAGTCTGGAGCAGACATTAGAAAAATTTCTGGAATTGTCGAACCAAATTAGGAAGGAAACAACAGAGTGGATGCAATCAAAGAATTTCAAACCTGCCCAAAATTTTTCAGTATATGATTCGGGCATAGGACAAAATGAGAATTTGGGTAGTGAGACAGAACTGTACACCCTTCCTAATGAAACCTCCCCATTCCAAACTGAAATCCACAACTCCAGTTTCATAGATTCATCAAGTACACCAAATAGAATGTCTGATAAGTTGTGTGATTTTGTAGTGTTTGATTTACCCGACTGTGAAGGGTCCATTTCAAGTGAAACCATACCCAACCCTTGTGATCTCTACACCTCCACTCTTGAATCAAAACTGATTGAAAACCATACTTTTGATGAGGTGTTTAAGAATTTTAACCTTCACTTGAATGAGGTGATTGACGTTAGGGATATATTGATTGATGAACCCGAAATTTTGGATGATTTTGTCCCACCAATTCATCAGATCCTTTCACTTCCTTGTGGTCATCATCTTGAGCCTTTAATTCTTCCCGAACCCCAAATACGTCTTGAAGTTGATGATAAAGGTATACCCGAAGAAATACAGCCTCCACCTTCCACATCTGGTACAGCAACACTCGACACACCAATTTGTTTACCCATTTCACCTTCTATTTTCTCCGGTTCTTCTTCTGTTCCTATAGTTTCAGTGAGTTTTGATGAATCACAATCCGTTAATTCAAGTTCAATAATACCAGAAATTCAACTTGATTTGGATATTTTTGAAAATGAGGTAGATGAGTTTTTCGAGTCCTCTACCTCAATGATTTTTGATGAATCAAGTAGGATAAATTCTGGCACAAAACTCTTTGACAGCAAAATATTCAATCACACCATTGATAAAAGTTTTGAAGAACTTTTTGCTGACAAACTTGAATTTTTAAACAATATGGATTTTGTGATTGATCAATCTCCACCTATAGAGGTTGAACCGCCACCATTCCTTCTTCCTAATCATTCACATTCATCTTCATTCTTTCTCTTCTCTAATTTAAAATTCAAACCCATTCCAGATCACCTCTTATCCCTTCCCCATTTTTTCTTCACTCGATACAACACATTCTTCCACCGACCTATATGCTATACTGATAAAATCTTTGAATGGTCGGTGTTAACTTTTGGTCTTTGTAAAGTCTTACTTTGACCAAATGACTCACCCCCTCTTAAAATGCTTCGTATTGTCTAATTCATGTTTGAGGGGGGGTATATTTTTGGCTCTTGAACATAACTTTTGTCCTCAAATTTGTGAGCCAAAAATAAGTTTGGGGGAGGATTTTCACTTTCATATATTCTTGCCCCCATTAATAATGACCTCCCAAGCTAACAGGTTTTTTTGAGCTTAACGGATGACATCAGTGAGGACACTGCTGTAAACAGGTTTGGGGGAGGTTTGTGCTTATTTACACATCAAATTGCATCATACTTTGCATAAGCACAACATTTTCAAAAAATTTAAAAAATTTCTTTTATAACAAAAGAGTAGAAAATGAAAAATTACATCCAAAAGATAGAAATAGTTTAAGAAAACCAAGAAAATTAGAAGTTTTCTTAAACGAACTAGTAATAAGTACTTATGAGCCGTTGTCCCAAGGGTTAGTAAGATGAAGGAAGTCACTAATCTGAGAATAAAAATAAGTCTGAAAAATAGTTCCTATTCTGGAAGCCAAACATTTGAATATTGATACCATACTATATGCACCTACACACGTCTTGAAACTCGGGATAGTAGAGGATACCTTGAAATGCTCTTGTCTAAAAGCCAAAGTATGAAGGAAATAAAAAAAATGAAGAAAATATAAAAATGGTAAAAAGAAAAATGAACACTGGTTTTGTTATCGCCAAGGCAGCAATAAAAAGATATAGCGAGGGTGTTTCATCACCTAGTGCCTTAGACCAACTGGTTTGGGAGTCACTGCTAATCTTTAGGTGGTGCAAGACGAGGAAAATACTATCACCTAATCAGCAAGCACATGAGTAATCGGTCGATTAGTACCTCAAGCAGTATTAACGATCGCATGAAAATGTGTGAGCAAATCTAAATATTCTTCAAATTAAAAAGTACCGAGGTAGATGGACAAGAGTATGATAGCTTGAATTGAATTCTCCGAGTGTAGGGATGTTCTATTCACACACGTAGGGGTATATGATCGATGTTTGGATGAAAGGTAGGAATGAAGAATAAAGACGATGTTTTATTGAGGGATGATGTGATTTCTAACATTTTTTCATGACTATTAAGATAGGGCTCATGACAACTGAAAAGCTAGTATAGTTGGAAACTCTTATTTTCAAAGTCTTTCTTTTATGGTTCTTATTTTTATATGTAAATTTCACCATCTCTCTTTTATTATAAGATTTTGTGGGTGTAATCCGCTGAAAACCCTCAGGAGACAACACTCCTCCTACTAGGGACACCTAGAGGTTTAACGGCTTGTTGCACGTGCTCAGTGCAATCGTGTTTGCCTACGAAAGTGTGCTTAGTTTTATCCTTTCTTTTTCTCCTTCTCTTGAATAAACTAGTTTGCTTGGGACGATCAAAGATAAGTTTGGGGGTATTTGTTCAGTTGATAAAACTGCACATTTAATATGACATTTTTCCTACTATTTCTATATTAGAAAAGGTGTTTATTATAATATATGATACATATGAGGGTTTATCTGTAAAAAATACTATTTTCATGTGTTTATATATTATAATTAACATTTGGTAGGAAAATGTAAGCATATAATATCCATGTAACATTTGTCCCATTTAAAATATGCTTACTTTATTAAATACCTTTGACCAAAGTCTTAATGGTTAAGTTAATATCTCAATATAACAAACTCTACTAAATATTATTTGTTGAGTTATTGTGCAGAATTTGCAGGGCTAAAATCAAGGGAATCAAAGTTGTTAAAGCAAACCTGCCTAATTAAGAAAGCAAACTAAAGAAATCAAATCTGACAGAAACAAAGAAAGGATTTCTAGTTTACAAAGATTCCATTGATCACCACGTGTCATGAAGATGCAAGGCCAGAAAAATCAACATGAGATCTCACTTTTTGGCCGCGGATCCGTGGCCAAATCCCCCTATTGGCCGCAGATCCGCCGCGGTTTTGAAGACTTAGGAGATGGGATTTTTTCTGTTGGATACTAACTACTTGATTCCAAATTAGGAAGCAAAGTTTCTGGCTTTGGGACTATAAATAAAGACCGATAGCCTCTTGGAAAAATTATCAAGCCGACGCGATCACGAAGTCCAAGACGGCTCACGCATCCAGGCTGATCATCAACTGTTCATCTACCTCCTTAGAAGAGATCGAGAAGCAACTAGATTTGTAATCATTTTCTAAGGAATCAAAGTGTAATGAATATTGTTGATTAATAAAGGTAGCTTTCTTTTTCTTATTCTATTTCTTCGTAGTTTAATTATGCATTTTCTCTCCATCTCTTTTTCTCCCAACATGCGCGAGTAATTCTCCGCTTGTTAGGGTTCGTAGGATTAGGGTAGGTTAATGGATGATGAAAATACCTAAACTCTTTTTACGTCCTATAAAGTTTATAAACTTTATCAAAACAATCATTAATATCCTAATCGGGCGCGCTACCAATTCATTGTTACTCTCGACCGCGATTAGAGATTAGATTAACGATTGTTTTGGTAAAGGCTAGATATGAACGGAGTTCCGTGTCGAGATAAGGGTTAAGAGTGGGATTCCTTTTCCCTCCAGAAACCCTAATCTACACGCATCACCGTCGTTCTAGTTTTAAATCTATTAAAGAATAAAAAGGTTAATTTTTAATTAATCATCCATAACTACTAAATCCTAACGAACCCTACAAGCCCCTTCTTATATTAACTAGATCCATAAATAATCTAGATCTATATTTTGCATTAGTGCTTAACGTAGATCTAGAAACCATTCTACAATATTCTTTATCCCTCCTCTCTTTTTTTCAACACATCTAAAGTAAGAGTAAAAGATTCAACGTTTCCCTGAGGACGACCCGTACTCATCTCGGTCTAGCTACAAGCGACACCGTTATTGATTGCGGTTAATAACTACAAAAAAAAATTTTCGTATCAATCATGACCCCACTGACACAGCATTTCCAATTTGTTTATTTTATTCAGTATCTACAGGCTTAGCCTGTAAATGGTCATGTGTCTGCACGTGAGGCCTGGTCACGTGTGGGCACGTGATGCCCGGTCACGTGTAGACACGTGATGCCTCATTTGAGGTTTCCTTTGCTGCTTTATCTGTATTTTATTTAATTCCCATGAGAGAACATGCCGTTTATTGGCCGGAAGGGTCTTTCGCCATGCATATCCATGAGCAAGTAAGCACTACCTTGGTAGACTTTGTCTATGATGTACGGGCCCTCATAGTTCGGCTCGAATTTCCCTCGTTTGGCACGATTGGGGATCATAGGTTCCTTGACTACTAGCACGAGTTCGCCTTGGTGAAATGTTCTCGGCCTAGTCAATCTTTCGTATGAGCGCGTCATCTTTGCTTTGTAAGCTTCTAGGTTTTGCTGCGCCATGAGACGAGTTTCATCGAGGGCGTCGAGCTCTTCAAGCCGAAGATAAGCATTCTCTTCGTCTGTTAGCTCATAATGAACCGCCACTCGTAGAGAGGGTGGCTCTATCTCCAAGGGAAGTACTGCTTCAGTGTCGAATACCAACGCGAATGGCGTTGTGTTCGTGGCCGTTTTGAACGTGGTCCGATAAGCCCAGAAAGCTTCATGCAATCTCTCGTGCCAGTCCTTTTTATTTTTGGACACCGACTTCTTTATGATCTTCGTTAAGGTCTTGTTGAAAGCCTCAGCTAGACCGTTAGCTCGGGGATTATAGACCGAAGAGTATCTCCAGTTTATATTATGCTGCTGTGCGAAGCGGTTAATCTTATGACTTTTGTAGGCCAGCCCTTTATCCGAGATAATCCGTCGCGGAGTGTCGAACCGATAGATGACGCGTGTCTTGAAAAAATGGAGAATGTTCTCTGTCTTCACTTCTCTTAGCGGTATGACTTCTGCCCACTTAGAGAAGTAATCGGTTATCTCCAATATGAACCGATGTCCTCTGGATGACGCTGGTTCGATGGGCCCGACTATGTCGGTTCCCCACATTTCGAACGGCCAGCTAGCCACCGTTGGGTGTAACGGGTTTGGATGCTGGTGGATGAAGTCTCCATGAATTTAGCACGAGTGGCACTGCTTTGCATATTCGAGACAGTCCTGAATCATCGTGGGCCAATACTAGCCCATCCTTTTGATCTTCAGTTTCATCTTTGGCCCGGCTTGATGAGAACTGCAGAGTCCGTCATGAGTCTCTCGGACGACTCTCCTTGTTTCTTCTAGCCCCAGGCATCTCAGCCATAGAGAGTCGAACGATCTCTTATATAGAGTATCATTGATGAAGGCGAAAGACAGAGCTCGTTTCATGAGCTGATGTCTTGAGGATGCATCTTCAGGTGTTTGACGGGATTTGAAGTAGTCTATAATGATTTCTCTCCGATCCTTGGCCTTTTCCTGGTCTTCTATTTGCAGGGATGTTCGCTCGGTCGCTTCCTTTTCTTCAAACGACTCCGGAGATATTTCTTCCGGTGCAAGAACCCGACATCTTTGTACAACGATCCTTACGTCATCGAGGTTTTTGTCAGCCAATTATTTAGCGAGCTTGGCTAACGCATCTGCCTTGCTATTCTCCGCTCACGGTATGCTTTCCACGGCATAGGAAGGGATTTGAGTCAGCAATTGTTGCACTCTTTCGCCATATTTTACCAACTCCGGTTTGCACATTTGATAGTCGTCGTTTACTTGACTAACGACCAACTGGGAGTCTCCGTATATAAGGAGGTTTTCGATTCCCATGTCGACAGCGATCTCAAGACCTGCTATCAAAGCTTCATATTCTGCTTCATTGTTTGTCCTCGACTCTATCAAGGAAAAGGCAAAGCGCATTATCCCTCCTTGTGGAGTCACGAAGATGAGGCCTATCCCGGACTTGATTATGGGGGAGCTGTGCTTTCGCTTCTTCATGGAAGATGCTCCGTCGAAATAGAGTTCCCACCGGGTATCACTCCCTCCTTTTTCCCCGTTGATCATGTCAAACGCGTGTTCGTCTGGCAATTCGCAGTTTAGGGGTGAATCGGCAGGTATCGGATGTTCAGTGAGGAAGTCGGCGATGGCCTGGCCTTTCACTGCCTTGAGAGGTCGGTATGTTATCGAGAATTCCATTAAGAGTAGGGTCCATTTAGCAAGCCGCCCTGCTAGTATAGCTCTTGACATCAAATATTTGGGAGGGTCCACTTTTGATACAAGGTGGACCCCATGCGCCAACGCATAGTGTCTGAGCTTCGTTATCATGAATATCAATGCCAGGCAGTATTTTTCGATAGGGGAGTAGTTGTTATCCCCCCCAAGAGAACTCGACTCAAATTGTAGAGGGCTATCTCTTTCCCTTGGTCATTCTCCTGTGCCCATAACGCGCCTAAGGAGCCTTCAAGGGCTGTTGTATACAAGATAAGGGGTTTTCCCTTGATTGGAGCGGTCAGCACCGGCGGATTCTGCAGGTATTACTTTATTTCGTCCAGTGCACTTTGGCATTTGCGATCCTAAACGAACGGGGTTCCCTTCTTCATTAAATAGATGTAGGGGCGGCATTTACTGGAAAGATTGGCTATGAACCGCCGGATATACGCGAGTTTTCCTTAGAGAGACCGCAATTGCTTGAGAGTTCTTGGCGAAGGTATTTCCATAATCGCCTTGATCTTTGATGGATCTATTTCGATGCCCCGGTGTCGGATGATGAACCCCAGGAATTTTCCCGAGGAAACTCCAAATGCGCATTTGAGAGGGTTCATCTTTAGATTGTATTTCCGAAGACGCTGGAACACTATTTTCAAATGCTCCCAGTGTTCCTCATATGATTTGCTTTTCACCACGAGGTCATCGATATAGCATTCGACGATTTCATGTTTCATGTATGATGTCATCGAAAATCTTCGTCATGGCCCTCTGATAATTAGCACCGGCATTCATCAGACCAAAAGGTGTCACTTTATAGCAGAATATGCACAGAAGAGTCCGGAAAGAGGTATGCTTATGATCTTCGGGATGCATCTTTATTTGATTGTACCCTTATGAGCCGTCCATGAAGGAGAAGACTTCGTGAGTGGGCGTGTTGTCTATCATCAGCTCGGTGACCGGTACGGGAAAGTCATCCTTCGGACAAGCTTTGTTGAGGTCCCGAAAGTCTACGCAGATGCGTACCATCCCATTCTTCTTCATCACTGGGACGATATTGGCGATCCAGTCATGGTACTGAACTTCTTGGATGAAGCCGGAGTCGATTAACTTCTTGACTTCGGTGTTGATGCTCATTTCAAGTTCGAGCCGCATTTTTCTTGGTGCTTGCTTGACTGGCTTAACGTCCGGAGATATCGCCAATTTATGCACAGCTATTTCTGGGTCAAGCCCCGGCATTTTGGAATAGTTCCATGCGAAGCAGTCTTTATACTGCATGAGCACATCTCTTAGCGTAGATACCTGTTCTTCGGATAACAGCTCACTGACGAACGTAGGCCTCGGGTCGTTTGCCGTCCCCAAGTCGATCTTCCTTAGGTTGTCCGCAGTAGTATGTATCCCATCTTCCAGCTCTTTTGGCATCGGTGGAAGTTCTGAGATCACTCATCTTCATCCTCATTTGCGAAGCAATGGGAGAGGTCATCCATTTTCTCGCGCTCTCCTTCTTCTGACCGCGTTATCACGTGGCAGGTACGAGATCGTTTCCAAGACCGATATTGACCTGGTTCTACTCTCGCGATATACGTCGCTTTTGGCACATGCCTTTGCTGTGGGGCTACCCTCCAACTGTTAGATAGAGCAAACCTGCCGAGTTGATATTGGTCTTCGACCCAGTTTTTGAATATGAAGCAGTCTTCGAGAGGATTTCCTATCACTCGGTGATAGGAGCAATAATCCGGGTGGGAGATCTCGTCTACTTGTTCGGGGTGTTTGGACTCCGGTAGCGTAATCATTTGATATTTCATGACAAGATTGAATATCTTCCTTGTCTTGTCTTGGGGAAAAGAATATTCCTGATCCATCTTCTTCATCAGTGATGGATTCTGGCTGACCTTTCCTTAATCGCGAGGCTTCTTGGACCTGCTTCGCCGTTGCCGAACGTTTTTTCCGTTCTTTGACTTGTTTTTGCCTCTGCGTCGGGTCTTCTGTATGACAGGATGGCGACGAAGGACATCGTCATTCTCCGTAGCCTGCTGAAGGAGGCGCTGCATCCTGGCTTTCTCGTAAATGGCCATTTCACAATTGTGGTCATCCCGGACCTTTTGACTCGCTTCCTGTATTAGCTTGTCCATCTGTTCTTCGAACGACGGACTCGGCATTTTTATGACAGGACCGCATTCTAGCTCAACGTCACCATCTTTTAAAAGAGCATCCGTTTCTTCATCGAAGTCATGTATAACTTAGCAGCCATGGAGTCACTCCCGTTTCTTGGATTGAACATATCCAAGCTCGATCGTTTCCATTCTCCCGTTGGGTAATTTTCGCTGAGTTCCGGGGACGTTCCAGATCCTGTTGTAGAATTGAACTTGTCGAGCAGTCTGTTTGAAGGGTACGCCCTGGCGCCTCAACAGCCTTTTTAATTATTCTGTGTAGTATCTGGGCAGACGGATGGGCTGGAGCTTGTCAAGCGTAAAATCGGCACCCTGCCGGATTTCTTTCTCCACTTTGGTTTCCGCAGATCGATAAAAGAGGATCGCCTTTTCATATTTTCGCCTGGGAGGGACGTAGAACGTCTGCAGTTCTTGCACACTGTAGGTATCAACTGCGTCAAGCTCTTTGTAATGCTTTTGCGGAAACATGGCAATTTTCAAACTCTGATAATCTCTGATGAGGGCCTGCGTCGATGGGCGGACCGAGAATACTGCATTGACCTCGTCTTCGGAGTCATTGCCAAAGACCAGGATAGGGGTAGATGGTGCGGGCTTGTTGTATTGGGGTGGCCCCGAATAAACTATTTCTTCTTCCTCCTCGGTATCGCTTCCGAAGACCGGAATAGTGGTGATAACTTTTTGCTTATTCTCTAGTTTATGTCATCTTTCCGTGTCTTCAAAGTCTGGCAAGAAATACTTTGCATCCTCGTACTTTCAGACTTCATTTACGGAAAACGGGTTCAGTTCTCCCGTCACTGTGGATTCAAGCCCGTTTTTGAAGTACTTCATACACTGATGCTGTGTAGAAAGGATGTTGTTATACTCGTGCAACCAAGGCTTACCGAGCAAGGCGTTGTAGCAGGTCTTGGCGTCGATGACGTGAAATTTGATGTCAGTGACGAGCATCCCAAAGCGTAACGTCAGAATCACAGACCCGAGCGTCCGTGATGACTGGGAGTCGAATCTGGAGATAGTGATTTTATCCCGAGCGAGGTGTTGCACGCTCATGCAAATTTCCTTTATCACCCTTACGTTGAGAAGGTTGACGGAGGACTCGTTGTCGACCAGGATCTTGCCTATCCTGATATCGTGACAATACCCGGTTGCATATAGGGGCGGTTGTGCTCGCATGTTCCGAGGAGGAGATCTTCATCGCCGAAAGTGATGTCAGCTGTGTGCACTTCTTCCAGCTCGTCCTTCATCTTTTCTTTGGCAAGGAAAGCTTGAAATTGGTCGGGCTCTTGTAGTGCCTTGATCAGAGAATCTCGCGCCTCTTTAAACAATAGAAGGGCATCGAGAATGCTTAGCTGCGAGGGTATCATTCTCAGGTGTGCCAGAATATTATAATCCACCTTGTTTTCTAGGGTGGGTCTTTGGCTGCGAGCTCTTCGACGACTCGGTCATCGAGGGTGATATCCTTAGGGAATTTTCCTTTCCCTTTATCTTTTTTTTTTTGTTCGATCCCTTGTTTGTAGGTCCGAGATTCTTCTCAGGCAACGTACGGTTGCGCGGCTGAATATTCTCACAGCACATCGTTTCTTCCTTTTTTCCTGAGGTGGATTCTTTGAAGAGAGGGCTGAGAGCCATTTCTTTTTCAGAATCGCTCCCAAAGGTGAGAACTTGCAATCCCTTGCTATCAACCATATGACAGTTGCCGGCAGCTCTTCCACGTTCGTCTGTCGCACTTTTTCGCTGTCGACGAGCTTCATGCTTCATCCTCTTGAAGTGTTGCCTGTGAGCGACAAACCCTTGCCACCATTTTTTAAAGGCGTTGCACTCTTCGGTAGGGTGTGTGATCCTCTGATGGTATAAGCAGTAGTTTGGATGTGCATTCGCTTCGTCAAGGTGTATGCTGCCAGGATTATTTCCTTTCAAAGGTGGCAGCTTCATTCCTATTGACAGGGCTTTAGCGAACCGTTTCCTTGCCTTAATCTTGCTTTTGTCTGCCGCGGGCGTGCTTCTATCTGGTTGGAGTGCTCTACGACTCATCCCCGCCATGACTTCTTCAGCTTGATGCCAACACCTGGCTCTTTCGAATATGGCCATTTCACGTTGCTGATCGGCCTTGCTCTTCTGACGG
Organism: Agapanthus africanus; assembly: GCA_030015575.1. Taxonomy (NCBI): domain Eukaryota; kingdom Viridiplantae; phylum Streptophyta; class Magnoliopsida; order Asparagales; family Amaryllidaceae; genus Agapanthus; species Agapanthus africanus. The sequence goes on from CM057349.1 coordinate 489,353,641, forward strand.
GCTTCGCTCAGCAGCATGTCGATCATCTCGTCAGATGGTTCGAAGGATTTTGGCACCGCTCCTGCCCCCAGCTCCTCTATGTGAGCTTCTTCATCATTTACGGGTGAATGAGAGATCATGTGACAACTTGCCACATAATCCTCAAATTCTTCTGACGAGTCGTCTCCGTCGTCACTGTCGTTTTCTCCGCTCTCAAGGATGTTGTTGAGAAATTCTTGGAGCGTGACTGAGGTTCGCGCCTTCTGATTATATTCTTCCAGTGCATCAATCTGCTTTTGCAGGTCCGTGCGGTTGTCATCAGGCTTCACGGTCTTTTTGGTCTTCTTCTTCCTTTTCAAAGATTTTGATGGCTGGGCCTGGGCGTTTTTCCCATCACAACCAATTCTTGGCGTCGGGCGCGGTTTCAGCATTCCCTCAATGACCTCGGGTTCCAGCGGGCTTTTCCACATAATCGCCGGGCATGTTTGAAGATCGTTCAGCATTCTTTTTGTTTTGGCTGAAAGAGCGACCTCCCATAGAGCTTCTTCTATAAATGAGCATGATTCCCCCGGCGTGTCTACCCTCTTAGGAGCGTGCGGCTGCGGCGGGCTTACCTTCCAGTTCTCGAACAGTGCAAATTTGCCCTGTTGGTATTGGTCTTCGATCCAGCTTTTGAAAACGAAGCAATCTTCAATTGGGTAGCCTACTTCTCGGTGGTAAGGGCAGTAATTGGGATTGTTCATGTCACCTGGCTGCAGTGGATGTCTCGAATCTGGCAGAGTGATGAGCATGTTGCGCACCGCCAGTTCGAACAGTCTCCTTGTTTTATCCTGAGGGAACGAGTAAGGACGTTTTAACTTTTCGTTAATAAATCGATGTCTGTCGTTTTGGCGATCAGCTGGTTTTGGACCACTCGGCTGTTGCTGAGCATTGGCGACGAAGGTCGCTTTCCCTTTCCCTTTTTCATTCCGAGGCTCCGTCATTGAAAAGGAAGGCCTATGGCCCATCTGGTCCATTTGGGCCAGCTTGTCGATCAAGGCCTGGAATGTGGTCGGCTTGAAGAACATCATAAACTGGGATATGGTTGCCTGCGGATTGAGCGTTCCCACAAACATGCCTACTGCAGGAGCCTCTTCTATGCGCTGTTCGCACTTCGACCATAGGTTGCACCACCGAATTCATACTGAACCCATGTTTCTCCTGGCTTCACCCCGGCATTGATCAATGCCGTGATTGGGGTGCGTTCGCTATCGCTTGCGAAACACTGGGTGAATAGCAGCTCCATCTCCGTGAATGTTTTGACGGAGTTGTTGGGAAGCTCTGAATACCATTCGAAGGCCGTCTCCGCCAAGCTGCCGACGAATTGGCAAAGCAGCAGCTTATCGTCACCTCTAGTATTACCGCAGAGAGCCCTGAACTGGGCAACATGCTGGTGGGGGTTGCCTGTCCCCTTATATACATGAAATTTAAGGATTGTGTATTTTGGCGGGTACTTAATCTGATCGTACCAGCTGGGATAGGGTCGCCCCGTTCCGACGACTTGGCCAGCAGCTTCGTTCGCTTGATAAGCTCGTATCTGTTGAGCTATATAATCGTCAAGGGTGGCTTTGGAGATGGTCTCTTTCTTGGCTATTGATAATGTCGGAAGAGGATTTGATGTCTCCCCTCTGTCATCTTCAAGGATTATTGGCGGATCTTCAGCTGGAAGGTCTGACTGGATCATCATGCCTACCATATCCTGGAACAATAGCGCCATTTGTTTCATATTGGCTGCTTGTTCCGCTGCCTCTTGATCTTTCTTTTCTAGCATCTTCCGGAGGAACTCGGCATCGGTTTCCTATTCCTGACACTGATCCGACGATACTTCGGGGCTTTCCTTATGTCCCGTGAGTGCAGCCATATTCGTCAACATCTCCTGGAGCTTCTGTTGTTGATCCTGAGCTTTTGTTACCGATTAGGTGAGTGGTCGATGACCCCCAGAGGCACGGCTCTCCTCCTTCCCGGATGCCATATAAATAGTATGCACTACCATGCCCCCAGACTTGGAGCGTCTGGGTTCAGTGCCCTTGATATTCGTCGCAGGCATAGGGATCTTCTCCGCCCTCCTCTTTTTATGGACGATTGAAGTTGAGGGGGCTGTTGCAGTAGGCAACTGAGCAGACGATACTTTGCGTGGCATGGCAGAGGGATGGTCCTCTTCCTGTTGAGTCTTCATCTTCTTCTGTCGGCGGGAATAGTCTTTGTCGATCACAGAATCCTGGACTCTCCGCCAGACCTTGTGGATTTTGGAAGACAGCTACTGAGGGGGCTTCTCCGGCTTCGACTTTGTAACATTCTCCACAGGTGGAGGAGATTTTTTCAATACAGCGGTCGGAGAATTCTTGCGGACCCTACTGAGTGGTTCAAAGTTGTTCCTAGTTGGAACTGCAGCATCGACTTCAACCATCGGAGTTGGTGGAGTCAATCCAGAAGGGGAACTGCCCCCAGCTTTCCTCACTCGGCACCAGTGGCGACGTCGAGCAAGTCTTGCAGATGGTACCGGATCAGTTACGGGGGTGGATTCATCATGCCCCATGTTCTGGTGAAGGGTTGCTGTTGGTGCCAGCCTATCAAAGACTGACGTCCATAGAGAAGAAACGTCCAACCTGTCGAAGACTGACTTTTGGGCAGGGGAAGTAGTTTAGACGACCTCACCCAAAGCAGGAAATGGGATGGCCAGTCTCGCAAAGACCAATCCCTTAGAAGGAGAAGCCCCTTTGACGACTTCGTCTGTCGGAGTTGGAATGGATATCCGCTTCAGGATGACTCATTCAGGTATTGCAGGCTTCTTCATGGACCCACTTGAGCTTTGGCCTAGTCTATTAAAGACCGAGGCATTGGACTTGGAATTGGTCGGCCCATTGAGAGAGGCCGTGGTAGTGGTAAGCCGATCAAAGACCGACTTCTTCGGAGCTTCCTGTGACGGTATTGGGATGCTGAAGCATGCCGGTGGGATCATGGTCCTAAAGAACAGTTCAATGGTGGCCTGAGTCACTGGTTCCACTGGCATGGCGAAGATGGAGGCCGCTTGGGGCCTATAGGTCACTCCTCCAGCGAGGACGGAGTGGGAGTTGATGTTGCAGTTGGTGCAGTGGGAAGCCATTTTCTCTGCACGGGAGCAAGACACCAAATCTTAGTACCTCGGATCCAGGGGAAACCATTTTAAACCGTGATTTGTTTTGCGAACACGACACATGAAGTATGGAGTGGAAAGAGGAAAAGGTTCCACCGGGCGTGCTAGAATCTGTTTACCGCCGAAAACAGAGACGAAACCGCGTAGGTCGTCTTGCCTGAATTTGGGGGCAGATACTATTTGGTTTTTATCTGTCCACCTCTCCGAAGATGCCAAGTTGATTTATGGCACCTTATATCAGAGGTTTAGACAGATGCGGCCGATATAGCAGACTTTGTCAGATTCCCCCTCATTGTGAGGGGTTTTTGATTGTGGGGACGCTCTTCCCTGCAGACCCCTGCAGTTAATTACGCTACCGCATCGCGGTAACAACTTTCTACTTCTCCAGATGGTCATTTCGTGTCGTGTGTGTTTGTTTTATTTTCGGTTGCCTGTGGATTGTATACGGAGACTAATTTATGTTGTCGCCCGTAGGGCGGGGATTAGTCCAAATCCGTATTTTCTATGATTTGGGTTTGGTTGATTTAAGGATCGTTAATCTTGTTTGAGATTAAGATCAATTAAAATGTTTGTTAAGGATACGCTAGTCTAATTTTAGACTAAGATCTACTTAACAAGGTTTTAGGATCATTTAGATCCAATGAAAGAGCATTTGGGCCCTATCAATTTAGTTTAAGGACGTTACGGTCCATTGAGTTTAGGGACATCATAGTCCGTGGAGTTTAAAAACATCATAGTTCGTAGAGTTTAGTTTAAGGACGTTACGGTCCATTGGGTTTAAGGACATCATAGTCCGTAGAGTTTAAGGACATCATAGTCCGAAGAGTTTAATGACATCATAGTCCGTAGAGTTTAGTTTAGAGACATTACGGTCCATTGGGTTTAAGAACATCATAGTCCATACAGTTTAAAGACATCATAGTCTATAGAGTTTATTTTAGGGACGTTACGGTCCACAGATCACCATTTTTTGAGGTGAGGGTTTAGTTTAAGGACATTACGGTCCATAGTTAGTTTAAGGACATTATGGTCCAGCTTGTTAGTTATCGAGACCCACCACCTCTCTGAAGACGTTGAATAATTACAACGACATGTATCAGAGGTGTGGAGAGATGTAATCTTGAGCTAAATTCCAAATTGAGGAAACATCAGTCATGAGCATGGAGGCTCGTTTATTTAGAGATTTAATCTCAGGAAAGACTTAGCCAATCTGGGGTTAAAGTTGGCCTCTTATAATGTTAAACACTAGTGTATGCTCAGTGTCCACGTGCTCCCACGTGATATTCTAAGGCGGTGTTAAACACTGAGATCTGATATGCTCACGTGTGGAACGTGAGGCACCATAGCAGCGCTCACGTATGGCACGTGAGGCGCCATAGCAGTGTTAAACATTGAAAGTTGGGGCGCTCACGTGTGGCACGTGAGATGCTTAGAGTTGGACGCTACCTCTTTTATTCTTTTATTCTAGTGCTAAGCACTGTTGGGTCACGTGGGATCACGTGAGGCGTCCCAGAATAGGAACTATCCTGGGTTTATTCCCCTTTTCTCTAGATCCCAGTCTTCCCTTTTTTGTTCTTCAAAAGTGCTCACGTGGGAAACGTGAGCTTTTATTGTGTAGCATTGAACACTAATATGCATGGAGCTCTGGATCTGAGTTTTGTGAATTTCAGGTCCCTTATTTTATAAGAATTAAATTCTTTTATAGGGTTAAACCCTAGTTTTATCAGAGAAATTAAATTCCTATATCATTTTGCTAAGAATTAAATTCTTTGAACTTAGCTCTTTCCCCTAAGTTTGGATCTACATAACAGAATCTTCCCGATGAGAATTAAATTCTCAACTTGCAGGGAGATCTGCTTCTACAGATCCCAACCAGAGGAAGAACTAAGTTCTTTGAAAAGAGTTAAACTCTTGGTTTGAGAATTAAATTCTTTTTTAGTTTTTTCTTACTGTTCCCCCAATCAGAGCAAGGCTCTACTTGAATTTTGAAAATTCAAATGTTGAAGCAACGCTTCGGTTCCCGTGCGCAGCGCGCAATTTGCCACATGTCAGAAGTTGACTCGGCATCGCAACGCCCAAGGCAATGCGTCCAATCAGAGCAAGGCTCTTTAAAAAACATAAGTAACACTTAACTGCGCAAGCGCACGGCGGCGCGACACGTGTCTGCGCAGTTGCGCAAGCGCAGCTGCGCAAGCACACGGCTGCGTGACACGTGTCTGCGCAGTTGCGCAATCGCTGCTGCGCAAGCGCCTTACTGCGCGACACGTGTCACGCGCTGGTGAGTTGCGCAGCAACAGAATAAAAATTTAATAAAATCTTTTCTGTTCTTTCCAAAACCAGAAGATTTTCTTCTGCCTTTGGATCAAAGATCCAGCGATGGGAAAATTCCCAAAATCATTCAGAAAAGGTCTTGTTAACAAATTCAACAAATTTGTGAGCACTATAAATAGGACCCCAGACCTCATTTGAAAAAAAAAAAAGAAAAAAAAAAGAAAATAGAGAGAATTCTTGAAGAACTTTGGAAGAACAAAAAAAAAGAAAAGGTAAAACCTTTTAAAAAAGAAAAAAAGAAAAATTTCTGAAGTATAGATCATTGATCTAAAAATCATTAATTTTCAATGAGCAAATAAATAAAAATAAATAAAAATAGTGCCTTGCACTTGTTATGAACCCTTGGTTCTCTGAGAAAAGGAAAAACAATAGAGAAACTTGTTTTCCTTTGATCTAAATTTAGATCAAAAGTGCTCTGCACTTTTGTTCTTGAATCTAAAAGATTCTTGATGCTCTGCAATGTATTATTTAGAGGGCCTGGCCCAAATCAAATTGCAAAGCAATAAAAGGGCAGAGCCCTATTTGAATTAATATTCTGTTTGAGCAAAGCCCAAAATAAATAAAAATTGGACTTAACCCAATCGTGGCCATAAGTCCTTAAATCAAATTGATTGAGCAAAATGGCTCTCCTGAATCAATTCACAACCGGTCCGAGGGTACATCTCCGAACTCCTTTGACATCCATCGTTGTAATTCCTCTACGACGTCAAAGAGGCGACGGGTCCCAACGACCACACATCGCTATGGACTGCGGGGTCCTTAAACTCGTGGACCGAGACGTCCCTAAACTAATATTGGACCGAGACGTCCCTAAACTAATATCGGACCGAGACGTCCCTAAACTAATAATGGACCACCACGTCTCTAAACTGGCGATGGACCGAAACGTCCCTAAACTAATATCGGACCGAAACGTCCCTAAACTAATATCGGACCGAAACGTCCCTAAACTAATAATGGACCACCACGTCCCTAAACTGGCGATGGACCACCACGTCCCTAAACTGGAATATGGACCACCACGTCCCTAAACTGGCGATGGACCACCACGTCCCTAAATTGGCGATGGACCACCACGTCCCTAAACTGGAATATGGACCACTACGTCCCTAAACTGGCGACGGACCACCACGTCCTTAAACTGGAACAATAGAGCCTCCAAACGCTCTTTTGCCGGATCTAAACGGTCCCGTTTAAGTTGATCTTAGCCCCCAAACACGGCTAACGTGTCCTTAAACATTCAAACGGATTATAAAACTCTCAATCAACTTTGGTTCAAGGGTACATCTCTGAACTCCTCTGACGCCTGTTGTTGTAATCTCTCAACGACGTCAGAGAGGTGACGAGTCCCGACGGCCAGATAATTAAATCAATCACTACGTCAAGTCGATCTTAGTCCAAAACAGGACTAATGTATCCTTGACGAACGTTTAAGTTGATCTTAGCCGCAACGCGACTAATGTATCCTTAAACCAAAAAACACCCAACCCAAATCTAAGTAAATACGGATTTGGACTAATCCACGTCCTACGGACGACGACATTACTCAGTCTCCGTATACAATCCACGGGCAACCACAAACAAAACAAACACACACGACACGAAGTGAAATTCTGGAGAAGGAGAAAGTTGTTACCGCGATGCGGTAGCGTAATTAACTGCAGGGGCTTGCGCCTGCAGGGAAGAGCGTCCCCATAATCAAAAACCCCTCATCCTGAGGGGGAATCTGAAGAAGTCTGCTACATCGGCTGCATCCGTCTAAACCTCCGATCCACGGTGCCATAAATCAACTTGGTATCTTCGAAGAGGTAGACGGATAAAACCAAATAGCATCTGCCCCGAACCCCAGGCACGGACGCCCCAAAGTCCAGGCCGCCGTTCGGAGGGGAACAGATTCTGGCACGCCCGGTGGGACCTTTTCCTCTTTCCACTCCACACTTCGTGTGTCGTCTTCGCGAACCCATCGCGGTTTGTTAAATGGTTGCCTTCGGATTTCAAATTGCTAAGATTTGGTTTTTTGTCTGGCGCAGAACTCAAGCATCCATGGATTCTAACTGCACCGAATGCGCGAAGCACCACTGCAACGGACGCTCCACCTCACCGAGAGGTGTAACATATGGGCCCCAAGCGGCCTCTTTCCTCGCTTTACCGGTTGAACAGGTGACCCAGGCCACCACCGGCCTGTTTTTCGGGACCATGGTCCCACCTACAAGCTTCTCTATGCCGATATCCACACCGGAAGCGAATAAGAAGTCAGTGTTCGACCGGCTTACCGCTACCACGACCCCTGTCAACGGGTCACCCGCTACTAAGCCGACAACCTTCGTTTTCACCAGGCTAGGTCAGAACTATAAAGTGGCTGTCCCAAAGAGGGCAACAGCCGCTGCTTTGGAAGTCGTTGAAGCGGCTTCTCCCATCAGAGAGTCGGTCTTCGCGAGATTGACGGTTCCCACTCCTCCCCCAGCTGGTCAAAAGGCATCAGTCTTCGATAGGCTGACATCGGCAGTTACCCCACACTCAAACAGGGGGCAACAAGAAACCATCTCGATTTCCGAGCCAGTCCCAACGTCTCGTCGTGCGCGACGTCGCCATTGGCAACGAGTGAGAAAAGAAGGGGGCAACTCTCCCTCAGGGCTAACCCCACCTGCTCCAGTGGTGGAGGTCAACGCTGCTGTTCCAACTAGGAACAGCTTTGAATTGCTGAGGAAGGTGAGAAAGAACTCTCCAATTGCTACGTTGAAAAGATCTCCTCCGCCTGCGGAGAGAGTTCCAGAAACAAAACAAGAACAGCCCCCTCAACGGCTATCCTCAAAAGTTTACAAAGTATGGCGGAGGGTTCAAGACTCCGTGATCGATCCAGACCACTTGCGTCACCAGAAAAAGGCGAAGGTGGAAAATAACAAAAACTGCCCCATTAAACAGCAGGGGGCGACAGTGGCTAGGATGCCCACTCCAACGGCTCCTTTAACCTTGATGGCCCACAAAAGAAGGAGGCCAGGGAAAGCTCCCGCGTCAGCAGCAAAGTTTGAAAGCGGTGAACCTAAACGCCCCAAGTCAGGGGGCATAATTGTTCATACGGTTTATATGGCTTCTGGAAAGGAAGAAAGCCGTACTTCTACGGGTCATCGACCGCTCACCCGATCAGTGACCAAGGCTCAGGAGCAGCAACAAAAACTCCAGGAGATGATGACCACAATGGCTGCACTCACTGGGCCGAAAGAAACCCCGGAAACATCCTCAGAAGAACGTCAAGAACAAGAAACGGACGCCGAATTCCTTCGGCGCGTGCTAGAAAAGAAAGATAAAGAGGCTGCGGAACAGGCAGCCAACATAAAGAAGATGGCCCTCCTGTTCCAGGATATGGTGGGTATGATGATTCAACAAGATCCACCTGCTGGGGATCCCCCGATCATTCTTGAAGATGATAGGGGAGAGACATCGAATCCTCCACCGGCTCTATCCGCAGCTAAAGAGGATACCATATCAAAAGCTGATTTGGATGAATATATTGCCCAACAAATACGGGTGCATCAGGCGACTGAAGCAGCCGGTCAGATCGTAAAAACGGGGCGGCCATATCCGGGCTGGTATGACCAAATCAAGTACCCGCCGGGTTACACGATTCCCAAGTTTCATGTTTACAAAGGGACCGGCAATCCCCATCAACATGTTGCCCAGTTCAGGGCGCTTTGCGGTAACACCGGCGGCGACGACAAGTTGTTGCTTCGCCAGTTTGTTGGAAGCTTATCAGACACGGCGTTTGAATGGTATTCTGAGCTTCCCAACGACTCTATTAAAACCTTTGCGGAGATGGAGCTGCTCTTCACCCAACGTTTTGCAAGTGCCAGTGAGCGTACTCCGATGACGGCGCTGATCAATGCCAGGGTAAAACCCGGCGAGACATGGGTTCAGTACGCTATACGGTGGCGTAATCTATGGTCAAAGTGCGAACAGCGCATAGAAGAAGCTCCAGCGGTGGGAATGTTTGTTGGGACGCTTGATCCACAAGCAACCATCTCGCAGTTCATGATGTTCTTCAAGCTGACTTCCTTCCAGGCTTTGATCGACAAATTAGCGCAGATGGACCAGATGGGCCATAAACCCCCTCTCCCGAAACCGGACTCCCGAAACGATAAAGGAAAGGGAAAAGCGATCATTGTCGCTAATGCCCAACAACAACCGAGCGACTCGAAGCCGGTTGCTCGTCCAAACAATACACGCCCATACGTACCCCTTGAGGACAGGATGGGACGCCCTTACTCTTTCCCCCGTGATAAAACGAGGAGGCTATTCGAGCTGGCGCTGCGCAACAGACTCATAAATCTGCCAGATCCAAAACGTCCGTTGCAACCGAACGACGCCAACGAGCCCAATTACTGCCCTTATCATCGAGTGCTAGGCCATCCGATTGAGGATTGCTACGTTTTCAAGAATTGGCTTGAGAACCAATACCGTCAGGGCAAATTTGCGCTATCTGACAAATGGAAGGTGAATCCTCCGCAGCCCCACACCTCTAAGGGGACGAATACGCCGGGGGCAACATGCTCCGTTATTGAAGAAACTCCCTAGGAGGTTGTATTATCAGCCAAAACGAGGAGAATGCTAAATGATCTTCAGACTTGTCCAGCGGTCAAGTGGAAGAACCCCTTTGAACCGCAGGTTATTGAGGGGATGTTGAAGCCACGACCGACTCCGAAGACCGATGGTGGTAGTTCAAGCGCTCATAGTCAGCCGTCAAAATCTTCGAAAAAGAAGAAGAAGAAATCTAAGAAGCCCGTGAAGCCTGGCGACAAGCGCACGGACTTACAAAAGCAAATCGACGCACTGGATGAGTACAACCAAAAGGCGCGGACTCCCATTACGCTCCAAGATTTCCTTGATCACATCTTCCAAAAAGAAAATGAGGGAGAAAGTTCATCGGATGAATCCGAGGAATATGTGGCGAGCTGTCATGTGATATCCCATTCGACCACGAACGATGAAGGGACTTCTGGCACTGAAACGCTGGGGGCAAATGCCGAATCAAGAGCCCCAGGGTTATCAGTTGAAATGATTAGCGCGTTTCTTAATGAAGCTCGGTTGAAAAGCAAAGCTGATCGAGAACGCGAGACGGCTATATTCGAAAGGGCCAAGCGCCAGCGACTTGAGGAAGGAACTGAAATGATCCCGCTGGAGCAAAATGCCTCCACCGCTGACAAAAGCCAATTCAAGATAAAAAAGAAGTTTGCTAAGGCCATATCGATGGGCATGAATCTACCACCCTCTGAAGAAAAAGTTACTGGCGTGGTGGAAATGCACCCCTCTTATTGCTTATATCATCAGAAGGTCTCGCATTCCACCCAAGATTGCAAAGCTTTCGATAAGTGGTGGCAAGGATACGTCGCTAATCGACAACGCTTTAAACGGGAAAAGCGTAAAATTCGTTGGGAGCAAAGAAACACGACTAAAGAACTTGAAAGAAATGCCGGCAATTGTCACATGGTTAACACTGCCGGGTCACAAGTGCCTACATTCGGGAGCGACTCTGATGAGGAACTGGAACTTGGCCCCCTCTTCAAAGAATCCACTTCGGGAAAAGAAGAAGAACCGAAGGCTTGCGAAAATATACAGCTACGCAATCGGACGCTACCTGAAAAGAATCTCGGACCCTTAAATAAGAAAAACAAAGGAAAAGAGAAGGTCTCTGAAGACATTGCTTTGGATGACCAAGTCGCGGAAGAGTTAACCGCCAAAAACCCGCCAAAGAGGAGTAAAGTGGATTACAATGTCTTGGCGCATCTGAGAAAGCTACCCTCACAACTCAGCATTCTCGATGCCCTATTACTATCAAAAGAGGCGAGGGATTCTTTGATTAAGGCCCTACAAGATCCGGACCAATTCCAAGCTTTCCTGGCCGAACAAAAGATGAAGGATGAATTGGAAGAGGTACACACGGCCGACGTTGCTTTTGGTGATGAAGACCTTCTCCTCGGGACGTGTGAACACAATCGCCCCCTTTATGTCTCAGGATACTGCCATGACATAAAGATAGGCAAAATCTTGGTCGATAACGGATCGTCTGTTAATTTACTCAATGTGCGAGTGTTAAAGGAGATTTGCATGAGTGTCCAACACCTCGCCCGAGACAAAATCACCATCTCCGGTTTCGACTCTCAATCCTCAAAGACTCTTGGATCTGTGATATTGACGCTACGCTTCGGGTTGCTCGTCACAGACATCAAATTCCATGTTATAGACGCCAAGACGTGCTACAATCCTCTGCTCGGCCGACCATGGCTACACGAGTACAATATCATCCCTTCTACACAGCATCAGTGCATGAAGTATTCTAGGGATGGCCTTGAGTACACTGTGGCGGGAGAGTTGAATCCGTTTTCCGTGAACGAAGTTCGCAAGTATGAAGATGCCAAGTACTTCTTACCGAGTTTCGAAGACACGGAAAGGTGTCACAAACCAGAGAACAAAACTAACGCTACCATCCCTGTCTTCGGCAGTGACACCGAGGAGGAGGAGGATATAAATTATTCAGGTCCATCCCAGTCCACTAGGCCAGGACCATCCGTTCCTACATTGGTCTTTGGTAGTGACTCGGAGGATGAGGTCCATGTCGTATTCTCTGCTCGGCCTTCAATACGGGCTTCCGCTGATGAAGAGCGAAGTCTCCAGATAACCATGGTACCGCTTGAACATTACAAAGAACTAGATGCACTCGACACCAACAGCGTAGAAGAATTGCAGACATTCTATATCCCTCCCGGACGAAAAGGCGAGAAGGCAATCCTATTTTACCGTTCTGAAGAAAACAAGGTGGAAAAAGAAATTTGGCATGGCGCGGATCCCACGCTCGACAGGCTTCAGCCTATCCGTCTTCCCAGATATTATACCAAGGGTTTGAAGAAACTGCTGAAACGCCAGGGGATGTCCTTCACACAGACCGTTGGAAAAGCCAAATTCTATGACAAGGTCTGGAACGTTCCCGGGACTCAATGCAAACTGCCTAACGGGAGAACGGAAACAAAAGGGCTTGGGTACATCCGGCCAAAGAAACGGGAGATAGCAAACAGCTGTTATGCCATGTATGACTTCGATGAAGAGGCGAACGCTCAATGGGAGGACGCTAATCCTGCATCAGCAAAAGTTCCTGATACAAAACCGCCCAGTCCATCGTCTGAAAACCAGATGAGCAAACTTATAAAGGATGCGGGTCAAAAAGCCCGAGATGATCACGATCGTGAAATGGCAATCTATAAGAAAGCCAAGACACAGCGTCTCCTTCAACAGGCAGTAAAGAACAAAGATGCTGCCCCACGTCAGCCTGCTACAAAAAGGGTTCGACGCGAAGGCAAAAACAAGTCGAAGGGCCGAAAAGGTGCTCGACAACCACAAAGCAGAGCTAAGAAGCCACGCATCCGAGAGTCGAGCGTTATTGACCTAGCCCTCATGAAGAAAATGGGTCGAGCATACTCATTTCCTCGGAACAAAACAAGGAAAATACTTGATCTTTCTCTAAAACATCAAATGCTTACTCTGCCGGAGTCTAAACACCCTGAGCAAGCGGGCGAAGTCTCCAACCCAAATTATTGCTCTTACCACCGAGTAGTAGGGCATCCGCTTGAAGATTGCTTCACCTTTAAGAATTGGGTTGAGGACCAATATCAGCTTGGCAAATTCGCGTTGTCTGACAGTTGGAGGGTAGCGCCGCCGCAAAAGCACGAACCCGAAAACACAAGGATAGAACCAACTCCGCATTGGGGTTGGCAGAAAATTCGCACCTGCCATGTGATAACAATATTAAAAGAAGGGTCCGAGGACATGAACAACCTTCCTTGGTGCTTTGAAAGCGGCAGCGATGAGGTAATCTCAGAATTTCCACCAGCACCAAAAGAGCTGGAAGATGGAATCCATACTACTGCAGATAACCTCAAGAAAATCGAGTTGGGGACAATAAATGATCCGCGACCGACATTCGTCAGCGAGCTGCTGTCTGAAGAGAGGGTGGCTGCGTTAAAAGACGTCCTTGTGCAGCATAAAGATTGCTTCGCATGGAACTATTCCGAGATGCCGGGACTAGATCCAGAAGTTGCTGTACATAGACTAGCAATATCCCCGAACATCAAGCCAATCAAACAGGCGCCGAGAAGAATGCGACTCGAGCTTGAGATGAGCATAAATACCGAAGTCAAAAAGTTAATCGACTCTGGCTTCATCCAGGAAGTTCAGTACCCTGAATGGATCGCCAATATCGTCCTAGTGATGAAGAAAAATGGGACAGTACGCATATGCGTAGACTTCCGGGATCTTAATAAAGCCTGCCCGAAGGATGATTTCCCAGTGCCAGTCACTGAACTGATGATAGACAATACATCCACTCATGAAGTTTTCTCCTTCATGGACGGCTCATCGGGGTATAACCAGATAAAAATGCATCCAGAAGACCAGAAGCACACAGCCTTCAGGACTCCTCTTGGTATATTTTGTTATAAAGTGATGCCCTTCGGTTTGAAGAACGCCGGTGCTACTTATCAGAGGGCCATGACAAAGATCTTCGACGACCTTATACACGAAATCGTTGAATGCTATATCGACGATCTCGTGGTTAAAAGCAAATCATACGAGGAACATCTCGAGCATCTGAAGACTGTATTTCAACGCCTTCGGCAATACAACTTGAAGATGAATCCTCTTAAATGCGCGTTCGGGGTTTCCTCGGGCAAATTCCTGGGATTCGTTGTTCGATACCGAGGTATTGAAATAGATCCGTCAAAGATTAAAGCGATCATGGAAATGCCTCCGCCAAGGACTCTCAAACAGCTGCGGTCTCTCCAAGGGAAACTCGCATACATACGACGATTTATAGCCAACCTTTCAGGAAAGTACCGTCCTTATAGTCACCTGATGAAGAAGGGAACCCCATTCGTTTGGGATCAAAAATGCCAAGGCGCATTGGATGAGATCAAGCAATACCTGCAGAGCCCGCCGGTATTGGCTGCTCCAGTTAAGGGGAAGCCTCTCATTCTTTATACAACCGCCCTCGAAGGTTCCTTAGGCGCATTATGGGCACAAGAGAACGATCAAGGGAAAGAAAGAGCACTCTACTACTTAAGTCGAGTTCTGCTGGGGGCAGAAAGCAACTACTCTCCCATTGAAAAACACTGCCCGGCGTTGATCTTCGCAATAACAAAGCTTAGGCACTATACGTTGGCGCACGAAGTCCGTCTTATTTCAAAAGTGGACCCTCTCAAATATCTAATGTCAAAAGCCATATTGACAGGGCGACTCGCTAAATGGGCCCTGCTCTTGATGGAATTTTCGATAACATATCAACCTCTCAGGGCAGTAAAAGGCCAGGCCATCGCCGACTTCCTTGCTGAGCATCCCATACCTGCCGATTCCCCTTTGAACTGCGATCTTCCGGACAAACATGCGTTTGATGCGATCGATGGTGATAATACCCGATGGGAGCTTTATTTCGATGGAGCATCTTCCATGAAAAAGCACAAACAAAATACGCCAGTGATCAAATCAGGGGTAGGACTCATCTTTGTGACTCCACAAGGAGGAATAATGCGCTTCGCCTTCTCCTTAACAGAGCCGAGGATGAATAATGAAGCTGAATATGAAGCTTTGATAGCAGGCCTCGAGATCGCCATTGATATGGGAATTGAAAGCCTCCTCATATATGGGGATTCCCAACTGGTCGTCAGTCAAGTGAACGGAGATTACCAAACGTGCAAACCGGAATAGGTAAAATACGGTGAAAAAGTGCAGCAACTGCTAACCCAAATCCCCTCCTTCACGTTGGAAAGTATACCGCGCGCGGAAAACAGCAAAGCGGACGCACTGGCCAAACTTGCTAAAGAATTGGCTGATGAGAACCTCGATGACGTTAGAATCGTGGTACAAAGCCGTCGAGTACTCGCCCCGGCAGAAATACCTCCAGAATCATATAAAGAAAAGGGAGCGACTGAGCAGACGACCCTGCAAATAAAAGACCATGAGAGGGTTGAGGATTGGAGGGAAGTTTTTATAGACTACTTCAAGTCCCACCAAATGCCTGAAGATGCGTCCGCAAGGCATCAACTCATAAAACGAGCTCTGTCCTTCGCCTTCGTCAATGATACTCTCTACAAGAGGTCATTCGATTCTCTATGGCTGAGATGCTTAGGACCGGACGAGTCGGAAAGGGTCCAAGAGGTTCACGACGGACTCTGCGGTTCTCATCAAGCGGGCCCTAAGATGAAGTTGAAAATAAAACGGATGGGCTACTACTGGCCCACGATGATTCAGGACTGCATCGAATATGCGAAGCAATGCCACTCATGCCAAGTTCATGGGGACCTCATCCATCAACATCCAAATCCGCTACACCCAACAGTGGCTAGCTGGCCATTCGAAATGTGGGGGACTGATATAGTTGGCCCTATCGAACCAGCATCGTCTAAGGGACATCGTTTCATCCTAGCGACGACTGATTACTTCTCCAAATGGGCAGAGGCGGTACCGTTGAGGGAAGTGAAGACGGAGAACATCCTCCATTTCTTTAAAACGCATGTCATATACCGGTTTGGAACCCCAAGAAGGATCATCTCTGATAATGGGCCAGCCTACCGAAGTCATAAAATTAACCACTTCGCACAGCAGCACAATATATACTGGAGATATTCCTCAGTTTATAATCCGCGAGCTAACGGTTTAGCTGAGGCCTTCAACAAGACCTTGACGAAGATCATGAAGAAAACAGTGTCACGAAATAAGAGAGATTGGCACGAAAGACTGCAAGAAGCTCTTTGGGCGTATCGAACTACGTTCAAGACAGCCACAAACACAACGCCGTACGCGTTGGTATTTGGCACGGAAGCAGTACTCCCTCTCGAGATAGAATTACCCTCTCTACGAGTGGCAGTTCACTACGAGCTGACAGACAAAGAAAATGCTCACCTTCGGTTTGAAGAGCTTGACGCCCTTGATGAAACTAGGCTCATAGCGCAGCAAAATCTAGAAGCTTATAAAGCAAAGATGACGCGCTCATACGAAAGATTGACCCGACCGAGGACATTCCACCGAGGTGAACTCGTGCTAGTGGTCAAAAGGCCTATGATCCCCAATCGCGCCAAGCGGGGAAAATTCGAGCCGAACTATGAAGGCCCGTACATCATAGATAAAGTTTACCAGGGTGGAGCCTATCTACTCATGGACATGCACGGTGAAAGGCCTTTCAGGCCGATAAACGGTCGCTTCCTAAAGAAATACTATGCTTAATGAGCCACAGCCTAGGTCAATGATAGATGACGACGACTATGTCCGCTCGCTATCTTCCTAAGCTCAAGCTTTATAAAAAGTAGCCGACCTTCTTAACAGTGGACCGAAATGTCCATAAACTAATAGCAGACCGAAACGTCTTTAAACTACTACCGCAGCATCCTTAGGCTGACGACGACGGAAAAAAAAACGGTATGTCCATAAGCAGAAAAAAAGGGCACGGATGAAAACCCGAAAGGGCTCCGTGAGCAAAAACGGCAGGGCTACCGGCGAGTGTTTGTGAAAACCCGAAAGGGCGCAACCTCGTTAAAAGACACTTATAGGATCTTCTCGACCTTATAAGGAGAAACCACCTGCGTGAGATCCTTACGACTCACAAAGGAGCAACACACTTAGGGATCCCCACGATTCCTAAGGAGAAAACACACTTGCGGGATCCTCACGACTCGTAAGGAGAACTCTCTTATGGGACCCTCACGGCTCATAAGATTTGAAAGTCTTAAGTCACAGAGACCTAAACCTGTGCTTAAGCAAACCCCCACAAACTTTCAATATTGCCCTACAAGTGGTTCAATATTGACCCTTGTATACAATCCACGGGCGCGAATAAACATTTCCCTAGCCAAATTTCATCCGTGATTGGGAATACGTTCGCATGGTGAACAACCCTTATAAATTCCCTCGAGTTATGAGGAGAAAACCCTCATGTAGGATCCTTACGACTTACAGAGGAACAAAACACTTAGGAACCCTCACGATTCCTAAGGAGAAAATACACCTACAAGATCCTCACGACTTGTAGGGAGAAATACCTTCACGAGACCCTTACGGCTCATGAAATCAAAAGCCTTAGTCGACAGGACCCTAACCCTGGTCGCTAAGCCTCCTTTGTTCGACAACGACAGAGGCAAATGATGATTCGCTCCTGGTAATATCCCAGTAGTAGCGGTGCTGATGCCGAAATCGGTGTCCAATTTCAGGTTTACGGCGAAAGCCAGTAGGCCGCTCATGCATACGAAATAGCCGAAGTGATAGGGCAACTTGCAATAAAAAGCAACAAGTAAAATGTATGCATGCAAGATATCCGAAATGATTGGGCAACTCGTAATAAAAAGCGACGGGTAAAAATGAAACAAATAGCCGAAATGATTGGGCACCGCGAAAAATAGCCGAAATGATTGGGCAATCGCGACCTTCGCGATATAAAAGCTGAAATGATAGAGCATCGCGGAAATAAAATAAAATAAAAGAAGAAATGATAAAACTTTGGCCCTACATTTAAGATCGCACCGATCCCTGTATACGATCCAAGGGCGTAAACGAAGAATGAACCATACTTTCCCAGCGGATTCCGTCAGACGACGAACCCCAAACCTCACCGGTTCATTTCAACCGAAGAAACCAGTGACTTCAACAAAAAATTCCTCGACTCACGGATACAAACACTCCTTGACGAGAGCCTTCTGATCCGCGTCGACCCGCAGAGCCACCAGTGCCTCCGTAGGAACCCTCGACTCGTTTCAAACCCCAAGGAAACAAATAATCCTTGGCGCTTGGGAAACAAATAATCCCAGCAAACTCCTCAACTCACGAATACAAACACTCCTTGACGAGAGCCTTCTGATCCGCGTCGACCCGCAGAGCCACCAGAGCCCCCGTGGGAACCCTCGACTCATTTCAAACCCCAAGGAAACAAATAATCCTTGGCGCATGGGAAACAAATAATCCCAGCAAATTCCTCGACTCACGGATACAAACACTCCTTGACGAGAGCTTCCTGATCCGCGTCGACTCGCAGAGCCACCAGCGCCTCCGTGGGAACCCTCGACTCGTTTCAAACCCCAAGGACACAAATAATCCTTGGCGCTCGGGAAACAAATAATCCCGGCAAAATCCTCGACTCACGGATATAAACACTCCTTGACGAGAGCCTTCTGATCCGCGTCGACTCGCAGAGCCACCAGCGCCTCCGTGGGAACCATCGACTCGTTTCAAACCCCAAGGACACAAATAATCCTTGGCGCTTGGGAAACAAATAATCCCTCGCAAAATTTCTCAACTCACGGATACAAACACTCCGTGATGAGATCCTCTTTGACTCACATCTCGGGCAGTAAGGATTCAAAAACTTGCTTCCTGAACAATGGGACCCTGCAAGTCAATCCTAAATGGTCTCTTGCATACTATTCACGGGTCTTACTCTCTGAAGTCAATTTTCGACAAAGAGGGAAACAACCGCTTACGAGCCCTCTCGACTCGTAAGAGGGAGAAATTCTCTTATAGGATCCTTTCGACTTATGAGAGAAAACTACACTTGGGAATCCTCACGATTCCTAAGGAGAACATCCACTTACGAGATCCTCTCGATCCGTAGGGAGAAAAGTCTCTATGAGACCCTTACGGCTCATAGAGTTGAAAAGCCTTAGGCGGCAGATCTGAACCTGCGGCCTAAGCCATCGCTATCTCTTGAAAAAAAAAAAAACTAAGTTATCTGCCAATTATGTTTATCAAAGACAACATGCTGATAATAAGAGAATGCAGAAAGAAAAAGTGCATACAAGACATCGCAAAAGAAAATGTGTATCTTTATTCATTGACTTCAATCAAATACAAGATGAATCGTACAAAAGAATAAAGAATGGATACATATTATTTCAAAGGAAAATTTTACAAATACATTAATACAAAGGCAGCTACTGGGAAGAAAGCGTCTTAAGTAGCTTTATCAGTTGTTCGCACACTTCCTTCCAGGCCTTTTCCCGATCGGCTACCACCGCCAGCTCTGCCTCCACTTGGGCTCGTTGCTGCAGGACCGACGCAACCTGCTCCCTCACGACTTGATAGGCAGCTTCCCGACTTGGGATAGTGCGCTCAGCTACGTCAAGCTTCCGCTTCAAGTTTAGCCCGTGGGAGATGCGCTCCAAGAGACCCTCAAAGATAGTCTTCACTTGGGCGGCATTTGCCTCAACCTCAGCGCGCAGATGGGCCGTTTCGTTCGAGGTCTTCTGGCATTCCCTTAGTCTTAAAGCTGCTTCTTGCTCCAAGTGGCGGGAGTGCGAAGTGCTTTGCTCGAGCCAAGCTGTACGTTGGGTGCTCAGGGCCAAAACTTCGGAAGAAGGGCGCGTCGACTCCAGCCGGTATAGACAGGCCTCGATATCCCTGCAATGATTAACCCAAGATCCGACAACGCCTTCGTTATGAAAATTTACGAGCGCCGCCAACATTGGATTAACCTCCACAGCGAAATCTACGGCAGAAGGGAGAGTGTCCATGTTGAGCTCTTCAATGTACCCGCTCAGCATGCCCAAACTCATCGCAGCACCCTTGGAAGATGGACGTCTCAAGAAAGGGCCTGCCGGTGAAAGGACGCGAGCCTCAAAGGGGACCGGAGCCGGAACAATAGCTGCAAAACAAAACATGGTTAAACGATGGTTCAGAAAATGTTGAAGGGTTACCAAAAAGGAATTTACTATACCAGCTGCAACGGATGGCAAAGCCGGAAGGGCCGGCAGCGCGGCGGGTCTTACATCCCCTCCTTCGATTTGTGGCACTGCAATAAGGAAAAGGAAAAGTCAAGGAACCATCCCATTGCTAAAAAGGGGAAAATAAAGACATTGGTGAAAGTATACTCACCGGCGCCACCAGAGGGAGAAGCAAGTTCGGACGGGAAGGAGAAGTGTGGGAGCAACACTTGATATAGATGATCAAAGAGCACTCCTGAAAAGATGCAGTGGTATAACGTTAGTACCAAAGCTACATTTTTAAAAAAGATTAATACATGAGTCGTAAATCCATACCTTCCAACATCCGCGATGGTACAAGTGAAGACGGGGAGGCCACCACCGCCAAAGCAGTAGTTGACGGTGCTCCTTCGAGCAATGGAGCGTCGGCACTGGCCGCACCTGCAAAGACAAGCTTGTTAGAAGAGATCGCAAGATATATAAAAAAAGGGGGGAACGCTGGTGACACAAAAATTTTACCTGACGAACTGCCAGCCGAGACTGAGGCAACTCCTTCCTCCATTGACATCAGGCCACCGCCCGTAGCCTCGTCACCCGACTCAATAGGGACCGTTGTTACACTTGCAGGCCCTAGAGGAGGCGGGGGAATATAGGCGGAGAGGGTCATGATTGGAGTATTGCCAGATTCCAGAGAAGGAGCGGCTGGCTCATCCTCAGGAATCGTGGCCACCTCACCCGCTACTCCTTCGAGTCCTGCAGTCACAGTTGTCTCGTCCACCGTCGCCGCGAGGTCTCCAGCCTCAAGCGCCTCGACTTCTACTGCCTTTGGCTCGACAGTCATCTCATCTGCCGCCATTTCAAACGCGGCATCAATGACCTTCTCGGCGGCGGATCCTTTAACTTCTGTTTCAGGCGCCGTGGCCCCGACGACGGTGCCCACCGTCGGCTCAGGTTCAGCAAGTGCCGCTTCCGCCGTTTCCTGGGGTCCGACGGTCTCCGCCTCCCCCTCAGTCGGACTTGGTCCTGCAAGATGGAACGCATATGAGCCAATGGCTTTATAATAATTCTTACAACAAGGTTCTGAAAGAGATGCTACCTGAAGGGGATTTATTATTTGCACTTCGGGCCGCGCGCGCCACTTGCCTATAAGCAGTAGACAGGGCGACAGGGGCCTCTCCAGAAGGAGTGTCAGCGCGAGGAATGGTACTGGGACCCGCTCCCGCGGCCAAAGCAGCTCTACGCGCCTTTGCTTCGCGTCTCAACCGCTTCCGCTCCTCTCGAGCCGTTGAGACGGATGCCACTAGGGCTTCCTTGAGTGAGGCTCCCTCGTCCGTATATAGGGATGCCTCTAGATTCTTCAAGGCATCCTTCATCGTTTTGTCAAGCCGAGGCTCTTGCGGCAACTTTGACGAAGCCGGGACCTCAGTTACAGACTCGGGAAGGACCCCCGCGTCAATTAATACAACCCCTGCAAAGAAACAAAAGAAAGTCAGGTTGAATATCATAGAGAGACAACAAACTTTCCTTATAAAAGAGAAAGGAGTGAAATATACCAGTGCCTGCTAAGGCACGCTTCTCCTCCTCCTCCTAGAAGGTTTTCAGGGAGGCAGCAATAGCCTCTTCAGTAGAAACACCTGTTGAAAATGGAGCCAATGTTAGTTAAAGATAATAATACAAGGTGCAATAAAATGACAAATGAAGCGTCTGATGATTACCGGACTCAGCAAGTTTGCTTAACATCGCTTCGAGCCTAGCCGATCGCTCCGAAGCTGCAATGGCGGCAGCCAGATTAGTGTCCGCAGGATCTACCACGAAACCCTCATTGCTGCCGTATTCACATATGGCCTCGGAGGGAGGAGCCGCAGGATCTAAGCTGAGGATCGCGTCGAGGGATAGGGTGGACTTCTTCTTTTTCTGCCCGCCAGCTTTAGATCCACCCGGAGCAGCTTTGCGCTTGGCAGCCACTTTAGGGCGGCGAGTCCCGATCTCTGCCCCTCCGCCAGATCCTGGCGATACCACATCAACCGTCTTCGTGGGAGCATGGGGCGCCGGCGGTGCATCCACCATAGTGGGTAATGGCAATCCACGCGGGGGGGCCAACACACGTGGTCGGTCAGCTCCGGCCTCTTTTAGCGGAGGGACAACCGGGCGCCTTGGCTGCAAGGGAGCCTTGCGATCACCACCAGGAGGCGCACCCCTACGGTCGACCAGCAAGCGTTTCTCCATTAAAATGATTGGGCCCATAGCATGCGCGTACCAGGCTACATACGGATGGATTATTTTAGGGGCACAGCTAGGCTCACTGATGAAAAAATAAGAGCCTGTATTGAGCCGGACGAAATGATGCATCGCATTCCTTATCCCCTCTGGGCCGACCGCGGGTGTTTCCAGAAAGGCCTCCATCGGGATCCCTTGATTGTAACTTGATTGTCAGGCAAATCGATGTGGGTTATACCTCATAAGAGAGCCATCTTATTCTGCCTAAATACTAGATAACCCGGCCGAATGGAGTAAAGGTGAAGGATTTCCCGAGCCTTCAATACAGAAACCCCGCCCTTAAAGTCGTCACGCAGCGACACCACTGACTTAGCGGTCTCGGAGCCTATGGTGATGACCTTATCCACAAAAGAAGTCTTCGCTCCGACTAGATGCGAACGCAGGAGCAGTCCCCTAGACTCCCGCGGGGGTGCAACCACAATTGAAGCCCCAACCAACCGCATAATTCTTGGGAGTTTGAATTTATCAAAGAATGGAGGAGTCTTATGAGCACCAAACACCCCTCGCACATGCAACTCCATCCAAGAAGTGAAGTAGTGCATCGGAAAGTTAGCAGGCTTTACCCTGGGCTCATTAGCGTCCGCCGCTACGCTAAGTCCATTATAAAGGTAAGCCAGCCCGGCAATCCCTACCGATAGCTGCAAACCAGCCGCCATTCGATGCGCCGGATAAAAGACAGAGGACCGCATGAGGCGTGGGTGCATGGGAAGCGCAAAGCTGCATAGCCATAGACCCAAGAACCCTATGAAAAAAAGTCTCCTCGTCCATGCCAGGAACGGCGATCTCTGAGAAAGGGACGCTGGCAGTGCCGGGGAAATAAAAATCCCGCTGGTCATCTTCCGATGAAGGTCGGCGGTCCAAGCCGAAACCAAAGGGGTCAACAAGCTGAGCGAACTTCTCGCCCTGCTCTGATAGGAACTCCGGGCGGATAAAACGAGCAATGAAATCCGTGAAACTGACGCCCCGGTCGCCCGATTCCAAATGGAGTTCCTCATAAATCTCCAACACCTTCACCAAGCCCGGGTGCTGATGCTGAATGGCATTTTCCGGAGTTAAGTCAAATACAAGCTGCTTGGTGGCGAAGACATACTCGTCTGGAGGAAGCAGCTCCTCATAGTGTTCTCCCCTCATTGGCAGACCTGAAATTTCAGCAAACTCCTCCAGAGAGATGGAGACTTCCCTATCCGCTGTCAAGAAGGTATGGGTGGGGATATTCCATTGTTCGATGAAGGCCTTTACCCACCACGTCGGAGGAGAGGGATACTCGAAAAGCGAGACGTAGACAGCTGAGTATAAGCCAATCGTCGTCAGGAGAGCCCTCTTCGTCGCCAAAATGTAGCGGGCCCATGGCAGATATCCGGCAAGCGGTCGCGGCGTCAATCCAATATTGTAAGCCTGTCCCCAAGGGCGTGCTTCACCCTGACAGATTCGCCTCCCCAAGATATCTATAGCCGGCGGCGGCTGCACCGGAATGGCACCGATTGCAGGCTGAAGGAGGTCGTCGGCATTCCAATTTTTAACCTCTACGGCATACTCCACCGGGGGCTTGTCCGCATAAGGGATCGTAACTATGGGCTCAGAGGGCAAAGCGGAGCTGAAGCTGCGACGGCCTTGGATGATTTGGCTGTACCACCTTCCCCATAAGTGAAGTCTCTTGCACTCAGGATCGTGATTTTTGATCAGAGCAAACACCACCCGGTCCACTGGTGCATGTGGGAACCCTCCTTCTGAGCGAACGAAAGGGAAAGACAAATCTTCAGACATGTTCCCTGTAAAAAAAAAATATATATATATATATATATATATATATATATAACCGTTAGTGTTCCAGTGCTTCACATTTCAAAGTCATACATCACACTACAATGCAGTGGGTAGGGGACCAAAAGGGGACCCACAAAATCAAGATGACGGCGCATCATTTGATAAGACAGTCCCATCATTGGATGAGACTGTCAGTTAATTAAAAAGACCCCCAAAAGAATACCCTTATTGGAGGGATCCCTAGAGACAAGGAGAAAATCTCCTCTTTTTAGAGCAAAGCTCTATCACAGAGTGACATTTGTCAAACTCTGGTCTCAAAGGAATAAAACTTCTTAAAAAAGAGCCTAGCTCTGTAGTAGTAATAAAAAATTATAACTCCTAAGAATTAAAATTTTTGGGATCTTAAAGATTCATGAAAACTTTTAGGAGTTCTCTATTTGATCTATGAGCAGGGCTCTGTTCATGGGTTAAAACCCAAGAACCAGATCTCTGTAAATTTTTGAGAGCAAGGCTCTGTGGATGAAACCCCAAAGGGGTTTTCTTTAGATCAAAGATCTATGAGAGCAAAGCTCTGTTGAAGAAACCCCAAAGGGGTTTTCTTTAGATCAAAGATCTACAAGAGCAAGGCTCTGTTGATTAAAATTAATTAATTTAAATTTTTACCTAAGAGTGATTTTAAGTTCTGAACTTCAAAGTTCTTGGGAAAATCAAGAGCAAGGCTCTGAAAATTCTTAAGCAAGAGCAAGGCTCTGAGTCAAAATTCTTAAAGTGGTAAAGAATTTTCTAAAGGACCAAGGGTCCTATTTATAGGCGCCTGCGCCCCTTCAACTGACCCCCAAGATCCAACGGTTGGGGTCTTGCCACCGCTGCACTCACGTGCGCGCCACGTGAGCGCAACGGTGGGGGGGCATTTGTTCCCCCAATCAGAGCAAGGCTCTACTTGATTTTTGAAAATTCAAATGTTGAAGCAACGCTTCGGTTCCCGTGCGCAGCGCGCAATTTGCCACATGTCAGAAGTTGACTCGGCATCGCAACGCCCAAGGCAATGCGTCCAATCAGAGCAAGGCTCTTTAAAAAACATAAGTAACACTTAACTGCGCAAGCGCACGGCTGCGCGACACGTGTCTGCGCAGTTGCGCAAACGCAGCTGCGCAAGCGCACGGCTGCGCGACACGTGTCTGCGCAGTTGCGCAATCGCTGTTGCGCAAGCGCCTTACTGCGCGACACGTGTCACGCTCTGGTGAGTTGCGCAGCAACAGAATAAAAATTTAATGAAATCTTTTCTGTTCTTTCCAAAACCATAAGATTTTCTTCTGCCTTTGGATCAAAGATCCAGCGATGGGAAAATTCCCAAAATCATTCAGAAAAGGTATTGTTAACAAATTCAACAAATTTGTGAGCACTATAAATAGAACCCCAGACCTCATTTGAAAAAAAAAAAAAAAAAAAGAAAATAGAGAGAATTCTTGAAGAACTTTGGAAGAACAAAAAAAAAAGAAAAGGTAAAACCTTTTAAAAAAAAAAAGAAAAATTTCTGAAGTATAGATCATTGATCTAAAAATCATTAATCTTCAATGAGCAAATAAATAAAATAAAAATAAATAAATAAAAATAGTGCCTTGCACTTGTTATGAACCCTTGGTTCTCTGAGAAAAGGAAAAACAAGAGAGAAACTTGTTTTCCTTTGATCTAAATTTAGATCAAAAGTGCTCTGCACTTTTGTTCTTGAATCTAAAAGATTCTTGATGCTCTGCAATGTATTATTTAGAGGGCCTGGCCCAAATCAAATTGCAAAGCAATAAAAGGGCAGAGCCCTATTTGAATTAATATTCTGTTTGAGCAAAGCCCAAAATAAATAAAAATTGGACTTAACCCAATCGTGGCCATAAGTCCTTAAATCAAATTGATTGAGCAAAATGGCTCTCCTGAATCAATTCACAACCGGTCCGAGGGTACATCTCCGAACTCCTTTGACATCCATCGTTGTAATTCCTCTACGACGTCAAAGAGGCGACGGGTCCCAACGACCACACATC
Source organism: Agapanthus africanus (assembly GCA_030015575.1). Classification (NCBI taxonomy): domain Eukaryota; kingdom Viridiplantae; phylum Streptophyta; class Magnoliopsida; order Asparagales; family Amaryllidaceae; genus Agapanthus; species Agapanthus africanus. The sequence continues at coordinate 489,379,920 of CM057349.1, forward strand.
GCTATGGACTGCGGGGTCTTTAAACTCGTGGACCGAGACGTCCCTAAACTAATATTGGACCGAGACGTCCCTAAACTAATATCGGACCGAGACGTCCCTAAACTAATAATGGACCACCACGTCTCTAAACTGGCGGTGGACCGAAACGTCCCTAAACTAATATCGGACCGAAACGTCCCTAAACTAATAATGGACCACCACGTCCCTAAACTGGCGATGGACCACCACGTCCCTAAACTGGAATATGGACCACTACGTCCCTAAACTGGCGATGGACCACTACGTCCCTAAATTGGCGATGGACCACCACGTCCCTAAACTGGAATATGGACCACTACGTCCCTAAACTGGCGACGGACCACCACGTCCTTAAACTGGAACAATAGAGCCTCCAAACGCTCTTTTGCCGGATCTAAACGGTCCCGTTTAAGTTGATCTTAGCCCCCAAACACGGCTAACGTGTCCTTAAACATTCAAACGGATTATAAAACTCTCAATCAACTTTGGTTCAAGGGTACATCTCTGAACTCCTCTGACGCCTGTCGTTGTAATCTCTCAACGACGTCAGAGAGGTGACGAGTCCCGACGGCCAGATAATTAAATCAATCACTACGTCAAATCGATCTTAGTCCAAAACAGGACTAATGTATCCTTGACGAACGTTTAAGTTGATCTTAGCCGCAACGCGACTAATGTATCCTTAAACCAAAAAACACCCAACCCAAATCTAAGTAAATACGGATTTGGACTAATCCACGTCCTACGGACGACGGCATTACTCAGTCTCCGTATACAATCCACGGGCAACCACAAACAAAACAAACACACACGACACGAAGTGAAATTCTGGAGAAGGAGAAAGTTGTTACCGCGATGCGGTAGCGTAATTAACTGCAAGGGCTTGCGCCTGCAGGGAAGAGCGTCCCCATAATCAAAAACCCCTCATCCTGAGGGGGGAATCTGACGAAGTCTGCTACATCGGCCGCATCCGTCTAAACCTCCGATCCACGGTGCCATAAATCAACTTGGTATCTTCGGAGAGGTAGACGGATAAAACTAAATAGCATCTACCCCGAACCCCAGGCACGGACACCCCAAAGTCCAGGCCGCCGTTCGGAGGGGAACACTTACCAAGAGGTTTTTGTTGTCCTCCGAAACACAGAGACGCGACCGTGTAGGTCCGTCTTGCCTGAATTTGGAGGCAGATGCTAATTGGTGCTATCCATCCACCTCTCCGAAGATGCCAAATTGATTTATGGCACCGTATATCGAAGGTTTAAACGGATGCGGCCTATGTAGCAGACTTCGTCAAATTCCCCCTCATGATGAGGGGTTTTTGATTGTGGGGACACTCTTCCCTGCAGGCGTAAGCTCCTACAGTTAATTACGCTACTGCGTCGCGGTAACCACTTTCTCTTCTCCAGATGGTAACTTCATGTCGTGTGTATTTGTTTTGTTTTTGGTTGCCCGTGGATTGTATACGGAGACTAATTTATGTTGTCGCCCGTAGGGCATGGATTAGTCCAAATCCGTATTTTCTTAGATTTGGGTTTGGGGTTTGGGTTTAAGGATACATTAGTCTCATTTGAGACTAAGATCAACTTAAACGTTTGTTAACGATACGTTAGTCTAATTTTAGACTAAGATCAACTTAACAGTTTGTTAAGGACACGTTAGTCTAATTTTAAACTAAGGTCAACTTAACCATTTGTTAAGGATACGTTAGTCTAATTTTAGACTAAGATCTACTTAACGGGATCATTTAGATCCAACAAAAGAGCATTTGGGCTCTATTGTTCTAGTTTAGGGACTTTGCGGTCAATTGCCAGTTTAAGGACATAGTGGTCCAAGGTTAAGGACATCATAGTCCGTGGGTTTAAAGGGACCCCACAGTCCGAGATTAAGGACATCATAGTCCATGAGTTTAAGGACCCCACAGTCCAGTTTAAAGACGTCATAGTCTATTAAATGTATGGTTGTCGGGGCCCGTCACCTCTCTGAAGACGTTGAAGGATTACAACGACAAATATCAGAGGAGTTCAGAGATGTACTCTTGAACCAAAGTTGATTGGGAGATCTGTAGTCCAATTTGGAACTAAGATCAACTAATTAGATTATGAGCACATTGGCTCAGTTAAATCTGAATTGAGGACTTATGGCCAATTTGGGCTAAGTCCAATTAAGTTTGAAATGTTGGCCATTTATTGGACTATTGAACATTTGTCTGGGTTCAGCCCCTCATTATTTAGCAATGCTAAACAAGTATTTGAGGGCTCTGATAACATTTTGTCTTTGGCTGAGCACTTAAACATTATAGCTCTGGATTTTAAGGCCCATTTGAAGGGGAGATTTGCCTCTGGAAAACTTAGCCAATTTGGCCTAAGCTGGTTTTAAAATAGTGTTAAACACTAGAGGACATCTGGCGGTCGCATGTCCTCACGTGATGTATTTAAAACAATGTTAAACACTGAAGACAAAATGCTCAAAATAGCGTTAAACACTAGAAAGGAAGGGGTCACGTGAGGCGCCTGAAGATAGGGCCAGACCTCCTTTATTTTATTATCAGAATATTCAAATAAGTGTTAAACACTTTTAATCTTCAAGCCATCACGTGTTGGCACGTGATGGGTATCCATGTATTGATTATTAAAGTGTTTATAGGGGTCACGTGGGGACACGTGAGGGCGCCCAAAATCTATTCTGCCTTTTGTTTTGTTCCCTTTATTTTGAGGGTCACGTGTGAGCATATGAGGCATTGCCTCCAAGTTTTTCTTTCTCATTTTAAGGGATCTGTCTTAGGGGTCACGTGGGAGCACATGACCTAGTTTTGTTCTTTCTTTTCTGATCATTGAGGATGGGGGTCACGTGTCACCACGTGACCAAGTTCTTTTCATGCATGGAGGGTTTTGAGTCTCTTTGTTTTAAGAATTAAATTCTTTGTAGGGTTAAACCCTAATTCTGTTATAGAGGAATTATATTCCTATGAATTTGGGAGAATTAAATTCTCATATAGGGTTAAACCCTAGTTCTGTTTTAGAGGAATTAAATTCCTATAAATTTAGGAGAATTAAATTCTCATATAGGGTTAAATCCTAGTTTTATCTTGGAGGAATTAAATTCCTGTGAATTTGGGGGAATTAAATTCTCATATAGGGTTAAACCCTAGTTTTGTCTGTCTTGGAGGAATTAAATTCCTATAAATTTAGGAGAATTAAATTCTCATATAGGGTTAAACCCTAGTTTTACTTTTAGGAGAATTAAATTCTCTAAACTCAATTCTCCCTCTAAGTTTTGGATCTGCATGGCAGAATCTCCCCGATGAGAATTAAATTCTTAACCTATGGGGAGATTTGCTTCTGCAGCTCTTCAACCAGAGGAAGAACTAAGTTCTTGTGCAAAAGAGTTAAACTCTTTGATTGAGAATTAAATTCTCTTTTTTGTTTTATGAAGCTTTTATCCCTTTCCCCTTTCTCACCTAGGGTTTCTTCTCTTGAGAATTGAATTCTCCTTTCTTTTCTCTCTGCTATTGTCTTTCAGAAAATTCTAAGATCCCCAAAATTCTATCTTCCTCTTCTCTTCTTGGCTCCTATTTATAGGAGAAGGAAAATAATCAATTTGTTTCGTGAATCTTTCATTGAAAGATTTTGTTTATTTTTGTAACTACCATGATCTCAGTGAATTTTATTCACCATTGGATTTTTAATCCAAAAGATATTCTGTTTGTTATTCTTGGTGAATTTTAGGGAAATCTTTCCTTATATAAAATCTTTCCATAAATTGGTGATTTTTAATCACCATTGGATTTTTAATTCAACGGTGCTCCACTTTACAGAGCATAATCCTCTTTTGTTTGGAAAAATTTAAAGAAATACTTTCCCAGTTAGGGTCTTTGATTTCCCTTAATTAGAATTTAATTCTATTAATTCAGAAGGCTTTTAAAGCCCATCACGTGTTGGCACGTGATCCCAGTGTTTGATTATTGAAATAGAATTTAATTCTATCAATTAAAGAGCTGAGGGACCTGTCACGTGTTGGCACGTGACCCTCTTTTATTCAGAATTTAATTATGCCTTTTAACAGAGCTAAAGGACCATCACGTGTCAGCACGTGACCCTTGGTCACGTGTGAGCACGTGATGCCCCATTGGGGTCTTTCTTTAGCTGTTTTATTACATTTTAGTTTTGATTAGAATTTAATTCTATTAAGTAGAGATCACATGAAACAATCATGTGTCAGCACGTGACCCTTGGTCACGTGTGAACACGTGATACCTCATTGAGGTGTTTCCTAATTTTTTTTTATCAGGAAACAAATGCCCCCACAGCGTTGTTCTCACGTGTCTGCACTTGAGTGCAACGATGTCACCTTTGTGACCGTTGGATCTGTCTAGAGAATAGGGGAGATGAAACATTTCCCATCACATCCTATAAATGCCAGCGTCCCTTCAGAAGCGCCTCCACTTTGTTCATCTTCTTCCTTGCTTACTTTTTCCCTTTGAGAATTTAATTCTCTCTCCCAGAGCTTAGTTCTCTGTTTCGAAAATTTCCAGAGTTTAACTCTGTTAACAAAAGATTCCCTTTTCTCAGGTAATGATCTTGAACGGTTGAAGAACTTTTTGCAGAAATCTTCGTTGGATTTTAAATCCATACCAAGGGATTTTCCCTTAATCGCACAACTTTGAATTTGTTGGTCACTTAACAGAACTTGTCTTCCCAAGGATTTGTTTAAATCTCAATGTTTGATTTTCCTCATCACTAATCTTTCACAGATGTTTCTTTTCAGGCACTATGGCTGTTCATCTATATAGCTTGAATGAATTTATCTCCTATGAGGATATTCGCGTACATGGCCGTAGTCAAAACCAAGAGTTTACAGATGCCCAATGTGCGGAGATTATGGATCGTCTATATGCACACATCGGTCGACTGCTTTCTCGCTGTTCCGCTCTCTTGAAAATCATAGTGGGAGCAATTTGGGGAGCACTTCCTGGGTTTCACGAAGCCATGCTGCTTAATGCGCCGGATGATGCCGAAGACAAGGTGCATTCAGTGTACCTGTCCGTCCTGATCTCAAAGAAGCGGCGAGATAACCTCATTAATATTATGCATCAAACTTTCCAACAGACGACGATAATCGCCTCTTATCAAAGGGAGTAAGATATTTGCGAGGATCTCGACACTCGCAATCGCGAGAGGATGCATACGAGAATGGTCGGAAAGGCCAGACTGATTCTAGACGGCCTCACTTTTGAATTTCTCAATCTGTGTCCCGGATTTGATGTCTTACCATTGTAAATGTTTCATCTTATTTTTGTATGAACTTTTAAAGTATGAATGATAAGTTTTTCCTTTCCCTTTTGTGTTCGTATGCTTCCCTTATGAAACTTTGTCATATTGTTTTTGCTGCTCACGTGTTTGGCATGTGAGGCATTGTTGGGATTTCAATCTCACATCGGCACCCACTCACGTGTTACTCATGTGCGACACTGTTTTACTCTTCAGCCCATATCAAGGTTGGTGCTCACGTGCTCTGCACGTGGGGCCCTATTGATGGGGTTGTTTAATTTCCCATGCAATCATTCTGTGTGTGACTTCGAATGCAGAGAAGGAGACTTGGAAATAGTTCCACTTCTTTGATTTCCAATGCCTTTCCTTTTTCTGGGTCTTGGAAATAATTCCACCATGCAATATTTTCCATGCGCAGCATTTAATGCTCCCCTTTATAACTTAAAGCCATAGTTTTTCTTCTCTCTTCACAGAGAACTCCAATTACAACTTAGGGTGATTTATCTTGAGAAAACAACTAAGTGCTATGGCTTGCAACCGCCCCCATGCTCGCCGACAACCATGGGAGGTACCCATTGAGGAGATGGTTCCTCGTTTTGCCGCGCGACTAGTGGATCCCCTTCTTACTGATGCCGAATGTGATGCAGTGACGTATGAACTCTTGATCCGTAGGGGGTCTCCTCTTCCAATGGGATCCATTTGGCTCCAAATGATTCTTCTTGCCGTACTTGCTGACATCCCTCCTCACCCAGCAGAGATGACCCTGGCGATTCTTGATGCGGCTGAAGACAAGCTCGAGTGTTTTTATGAGGCGTGCCTGATTACTCAGGCTCTGAAAGACTGCTCGGTCCATCTGTTGAGCCAGATAAGAGCCCGACGGGCTATTATGTCTGCATTTGCGGATGAACACAGCGCTAATCGGTGGGGAGCCACTCCCCGTGAGAATCGTCGTTTTGATGTGCTGGAGAAGTCAGAGAGGGAGTTAGAAAATTTTGCATTTTGTTTTGTTAACCCTTGCGCCACTACTCCTTTGTTTGGTGACCTTTTCCCGGTAGTGTAGTATGTTTAAATCAATGTACTCTTTTTATCATTGGCTATTGTATGCTTTCTGTTGAATTTTCATGTTTGCCGGATACTCGTACGTACGTCTTGCTTGCGTAAATGAGCTTCATATTTTTCCATGGGATTTTTCTTTAATTGCGAGCATCATCGTTATGTTGCATGCGCATTTTTTTTTTGGGTATCATTTCCTTATAAACGTTCATACAGTTGCAAATGCATGCTTGATGGGATATACATCGAAGGCTTTCCTTGTTGTTTCCCATATCAAGTGGTTTGTGCTTATTCTAGATTAAGTATCGTCGTCGAAATAGAGTTTTGCTTGCATATTCTTGAATCTATACGCCTTCCCTCAGAGGTTGTAGCTGCAAAGGCGAGCTTGCGGGGGCTGATCGAATGATGCGTTGTGAAGATGATATCATGTGAGAAAAGGCTCAGCCACAAGTTTTCAGAGAGGGATCTGTCTTCCAAAGCGCTGGGGGAGCTTCAAGCCAGCCTTACGGCCAAGACCACTAAAGCATATGAACTTTGGCGAGTGCTTCAAGAGGCTATCAAGGAGGTGGTAGCTATTGATAAGGCCGCCGTGTTTACTCGTGAAATGGTCGAAGCCCATAAAGTTGCTGAAAAAGAGCTTGAAGGCCGGCTTGCCTCCTACCAGGCCCAACAGGCTCAAGCGGAGGCCCGTCTTTTGACGATACTAAATCATGAAGCCGAAGCCCAGCGAAAAAGGGGTGAACTGGCAAACCTGCTAAATCGCCCGCCGACTTAAAGAATTGTATATATATTTTTTCATTCTTCCTTTGTACATACTCCTGAATGAGAGTATATTTTTTTTGTTCTTTCCCGAATTGTACTTTGTATTCATTTTGATTCATAAATAAAAGACATCCTTTTCTTCACGATGGTGTGCCCCTTTTAGTAAGTCTATTCTGTGGATAGTTTATTTCGATTTCTTTGCAGGACAACGATGGCTTAGGATTCAGGGTTAGGATCTGCCTCCTAAGACTTTTCAACTTTATGAGCCGTGAGGGTCTCATAAAGAATTTTCTCCCTACAGGTCGAGAGGATCCCGTAGGTGTGATCTCTCCTTAAGAATCGTGAGGATTCCTAAGTGTGTTTTCCTTTGAAAGTCGTAAGGATCTCACAAGAGAATTTTCTCCCTTATGAGTCGTGAGGACCCGCAAGTGATGGGTGAGGTTACCATTATCTGCATTTCACGGAGTCAGGAGTTGCTCTGGATGCTTCCCACGGGGTCATAGCCGTGTTCTGCGAGGACCAGGCTCCGCTCTGGACGTTTCCCACGGGGTCAGGATTGACTTAAGCCGCGTTCCACGTAACCAGGAATTTTGCTCTGGATGCTTCCCACGGGGTCATAGCCGTGTTCTGCGAGGACCAGACTCCGCTCTGGATGCTTCCCACGGGGTCATTGCCATGTTCTGTGAAGACCAGGATCCGCTCTGGACGTTTCCCACAGGGTCAGGATTGACATAAGCCGTGTTCCACGTAACCAGGAATTTGCTCTGGATGCTTCCCACGGGGTCATAGTCGTGTTCTGCAAGGACCAGGCTCCGCTCTGGATGCTTCACACGGGGTCATTGCCGTGCTCTGCGAGGACCAGGAATTTGCTCTGGATGCTTCCCACAGGGTCATTGCTATGTTCTGCGAGGACCAGGCTCCGCTCTGGATGCTTCACACGGGGTCATTGCCGTGCTCTGCGAGGACCAGGATCCGCTCAGGACGTTTTCCACGGGGTCAGGATTGACATAATCCGCGTTCCACGTAACCAGGAATTTGCTCTGGATGCTTCACACAGAGTCACTGCCGTGTTCTGCGAGGACCAGGCTCCGCTCTGGATGCTTCACACGGGGTCATTGCCATGCTCTGCGAGGACCAGGATCCGCTCTGGACGTTTTCCATGGGGTTAGGATTAACATAATCCGCGTTCCACATGACCAGTAATTTGCTCTGGATGCTTCCCACGGGGTCATTGCCGTGTTCTACGAGGACCAGGCTCCGCTCTGGATGCTTCACACGGGGTCATTGCCGTGCTCTGCGAGGACCAGGATCCGCTCTGGACGTTTTCCACGGGGTCAGGATTGACATAATCCGCGTTCCACGTGACCAGGAATTTGCTCTGGATGCTTCTGTTCATCACAGAATACTGCATTTTATACCGCCCATTCTTACGCTCGGTTGTTTATAGGTAGGTGCTTTTAATCCGTGTTTGTTACATATTTGCAGGATACAGGTTCTCGGTTCTAAAACGGTGAAATTCATAGAAAACACGACAAAATCCGGGTTCCTGCCAACCACAGATAAAACACGGTCTCCGCTCTTCATCCGTATGTTGCCAGATACCAGTTTAGGAAGACAAAATGTCAAATCAATGTCACCTTCATGCACAAGGCTCAATGGCAACAACAAGTTCCAAGAAATCTACGCGGAGCTCGAGGCAATCATGCCAAATCTTGACAAAAAGTCCACCTTTCCCTCAACAGAAATTCTGGAAGAAATATGGAGGTATTTTCAGAATACACATATGCCATACTGAAGTACACTGAAGACCAGGGAAGTACTGAAAAAATCATGCCCCAAATCCATCATAGGGCCGCGGATCCGCAGCCAAAGGGGGGTCTAGGCCGCGGATCCGCGGCCGTACAGGCGTCGCAGGCAGAGAACTTTGGGGGGTATTTGTGTCTTTGTATATGTGTTCTGGTGGTTGCCCTAGATCTTCAACTCCCTGCCTATAAATACAGCAGAACTGAGCTCAACCAAGGGTCATTCTTTTTGTTCTTCTTTCTTTTTAGGATTTAGTCTTTTTCTTCTTCTTCTTCATCTTTTCTCCATGAAAATTGTAGTGAGAGCTTTTTGAGTGGAAGATCAATGAAGATGAGGGCTTTTGTATCATTCTCTTTCTCTTTTGTTTAACTTCCCCTTGAGATTCTTGCTTCCTCTTGATCATTCAACCTCTTCATTGAGCTTGAATGGTTAAGGGTTAGTTATTGATCTCAAGGGTTGTATTATTTCATGGAATTAGCACTTCATTTCACATGCGTTCTGTACCCTTCCCTTGATCTTGCAACCTCTTGATTGAGCTTGCAAGTTTAAGGGTTGGCTATTGATCACATGCTTGTCTTGAGTCCTAGTTTCTTGTTCTTTTTATTGCTTATTTATTACTTGCTTTTTATTACCTTGCTTTACTTTCTTGCAATTTAATTCATGCACTTTCTTTCTTGTAATCTTTTCTTTTCTTTGTTTATCTTTTCTTTTGCTCTCTTTTGTTCATTTTGTGAATGTTGTATTTATTGTTGTTGTTAAGAATCCATATGATATTGTAAGTTAACATTTCTTTGCTCATTTCCTTTTCCCGTTATTTTTCATTGAACTCCGCCCAAACCATACGCAAGCGCTCCGTTAGGCACCCTACCCTGACAAGGTAACGGTGATTCCTAACCACGACCGGTTGCGTTCGGTTTGGCCGGAGGCGAAAGCAAGAGACAAGAACGGAAGGACAAGGGTAAATAAGCCGGATTCCACGAATACCGCGCTTAAATCCCCTAATCCACGTTGTTGCCGATTGCTCTAGCCTCAATCGGTCAAGACTCGGCTCAAAGGTTTTGAGTACGGATTTCTTAGCTTACAATCTCGTATCTTTTCTTAACAATTTTATACTTGCAAATAATACACATAGGTTAGATTGAAAAAACACATACAGATTCTTTATTGACTCGTCTAAGACAAGAACGAAAATATAACCATCTCCCTGTGGATCGACCCGTGCTTAACCGGCTAGCTGCAAAGCGACACCGTCTTGATTGCGGTTAACTTTAATTCTATCAATCAAATGGCGCCATTGCCGGGGAGACGGTAGCGTATTTTCTTTCGTGTTATTCGGGTTAATATTTTTTTTGTATATATATCTAAAAAAAAAATATCTTTTTGTTTTTTTTTTTGATAATTTTTGTGGGCAAGTGTGCAGATTTTTGCGTATTTGCAAACTGCAATTGTGGGGAGCAAAGTGTACATTCAAGGCTAAGGTGTTTGCAAAATACAGTGCCAAAGATCCGGGTAGTTTGACCCGCGCAAGCGAACTTTTCAAGCTCACCGGATTTGATTCAACGGGGGTTTCCTAACCCAAAACTTAACGGTACGTACTTTACTAACACCTTCTTCTCAAATCTGACGCATCCAATATACTATTCTTTGCAGGATTCTTTGCAAGTTCGCTAGCAAACGCTAAAAATTGACTAACCCGTATTTGTTGCAGTGCCGCGCTTAAACTAAAAAAAAAAATCAATTTTTTTGATTCTATATAGAATTTTTATTGAATTGCGCATTGCATCAATTAATACGGACTTAAGGGCAAGCGAACCCCACAAGATACGGTAAAGGATTTCATCACCTTTTCCGTGGCCCACAAATCACGAACTTGCGCATAACGTTTACCCGCACAAAATTTAAAAGAAACTAGACTTTAAGCCTTAAGGACTTCGCGCTCACTAGGAGAAGTTAACTGTGTTTAGAACCTCGCTTAACGGTATATTGTTTACGGGGTGTCTAGGAAAGTGTGAACGGCGAAACCGCCAAAAGAGAAAGGGTTATTTAATTAAGGAACTTCGCGAAAGCGTTGGAAAACCTCCCCTTATCTCTGCACTTACCTGGCCTCGTGATCAGTGTATCTTGAGCCTGTTTCTCGACACAGTTTTACTTCGACAATCAAGTTCTGGAGCAGGTCTAGTTGACCTAGGTTAACCCTAGAACGATTAGGTGTGTGGTATTTTTGTGTCGTGATTGTTTTTGTCAATATTCTTTTTGTATGTATATTTCATTCTTCTGTTAATATATAAACTAAAAAATAAAAAAATAAAAAAAAAATCACATTCTTTTTTTTTTCCTCCTTTTCTCTACCTTTTTCTCTCTCTCTTCATATCATGGGTACTCCACCTCGCAAAACTCTTGCCGAACTTTGGTACCCACAACCAGACATTACTTCCTACGGTTCTTGTTTTGGTCGAACTTCGAACGATCCATCCATGCCAAAAATTTCTTTGAAAGATCGGATAGACGCGTCTAGGACGAACAAATGGACCCCGCAATCCACTTCGTATCAACCGTTTCAAACATTCACACCTTCTTGCGTTGATACCCCTTTTGAAAATCCAGTTGTAATCCCGAGACCTATGTCTATTGCTGAACGTATTGAACAATCTCGTAGCCGATCTTTCACTCCTTTCACCACTACAAATTCTTGGGATCAACAATTCCATTCACCTTCTTATCCCAATGTTGATCCCACTCCTGTCCAGCCATTCAATTCCTACCAGTCCTACCCAACTTTTACACCTTCCCTAGACATTGTATCAGAACCGCCATTTGGGAGTTTTCAGTATCCAAATAACTTTGAATCTTTTACTGAAACCCCTTCACAACCAATGTCTAGTCTAGAACAGTCATTGGAAGACTTTAGGGTAGCGTCAAGCCAACAGATGATGGATTTGAATGCGTCCATGGCCGCCCTCATGCAGCCTAATGACCCGGTAGCTAGTTTCCAACTAGCTCCTAATTTTTCAATGTATGAAGAGGCGGTCGGACAGGCTGTGAATTTGAGTGGAGAGAGTGAGCTGTACCCCCTTCCAAATCAAACCTACCCGTTTCAAATTGAATCCCACAACTCCTGTGTTGAAAGTCTATCGAGTGTCCCACATGCTTTATCAATTGAAGATAGAATGATTAATGAGTTGTGCGACTTTGTAGTGTTTGATTTACCTGATTGTGAAGGGTCCCTTCCAAGTGAAACCACACCCAATCCTTTTGACCTCTACACCTCCATCTTAGAACCTGAATTGATTGAAATCCATGCTTTTGATGAGGTGTCTGAGAAAATTGTCTTTCACTTGATTAAGGATATTGACGCTGGGACTATTTTGGATGATGAACCTGTAGATTTGACTGAGTTTTTCTCTCCAATTCATCATCCCGAGTCATTAAATGTTTTTTCCGAACCCCATATGCGTCTGGACTTTGATGAAATATGCATGGATGAGCTTAATTTTGAGGATGTTTTTCAGGATGAAACAGTTCTAGATGATGAGTCGGATTTTCCAATTCATCATGTTCCTTTCACTGACTGTGTACACCCTCCAGAACCCTTAACCGATACCCTTCCTCAACCACTTCCCTCCATCCTTTCCATCGTTCCGACCTTGCAAGAACCCGTATCATTTTCACTTCGTATATCTGGTTTACCAAGTTCGGCGTACCCATGGTTTCTCACGAATCTTGAGGGATTTGACCCCATTTCTCGACGGATAAATATATTAGCACAATCGCTTTTCACACATCGGCCATCACAAATTGTGCTAATCTATTTACTCCATTTACACCCTCAAGTTCGTATTCCACTTCTTTTTCCCTTCCACCATTCTTCTTCCTCTCATATACCGAGACCATATCCCGCTTCTCTCCGCATATGGTCTCGCGTATTCTCCATCTCTTTTCTCTATGCCTTCTTCCACCAACCTGTACATTATAGCGATAAAATCTTTGAATGGTTGGTGTTAACTTTTGGCCTGTGTAAGGCCTTGTATAGCTTGATACTGTTCTTTCCCCCCTAAACCTGAATTTCAACGCTTAACAGTGGAAACACTGTTTTACTTAAGTTTGGGGGGGACTCTTTTTTTTGTATATATTTTTTGTTTTCCTTTTTGTATATAATTTGTTTCTAGGGAGCGCCGACAATTTTGACCCTCTTGGTGTAGCCTGACAGTGAGGGCACTGTCAAGTTTAAGTTTGGGGGTGTGCTCGGTAAGGTTTCTTCTTTCGCATTCATTTGTATATTTCGCATTTGCATACCTTATTAAAAAACCCATAAAAATCGAAAATTTTCCAAAAATATAAAAACTTTGTCGTCAAGTTAGCTAATAGGGTAACTTAGATCTTTATTCCGAAAGTTTAGTTGATATGATAGAAATAACTAAATTCTAGGCTTAGGAATTGAAAACCCTAAAAATAACCCTCATTCTGTCTAACTTTGGTAAGTATACGTCCTTACAGTTTTTTTTTGAGAAATAGGTAATCTTGAGTTCAGTTTTTGAGTTAAGTCAAGATGAAGGGAAAGTATTGAAGTTTTACCGGAGGATAAGTCTGAAAAATAGTTTCTTTTCTTGAGTTCAAATTTAGAAAGTATATACCCTACAAACTGCACTTACACGCACCTTGAAACTTGGGATAGTAGAGGATACCTAGAAATACTCTTGCCTGAAAGCCTAGTATGAAAGAAAAAACGGTATTTAAAGATAAACACCAAAAGAGCATATTGAAAAATATATCCGGTCTTGAAAAAGAAAAAAGAAAAAGAAAAAGAAAAAAATAGAATAAAGTCAAGACCTGGAGACTGCTATTTACGCTTTAAAGTTCACACATTCAGTAATCGGTCGTTAGTGCCTCAAGAAGCATTAATAGTCGCATGAAAGGTGTGTGAGCAAATCCGTCCATCCTTAATGAAAAGAAGTAGTATTAGGTATTAGGGCAAGGGTATTATAGCTTGAATTGAATTCTTGAGTGTAGGGGTGCAAATATACACACACGTAGGGGTATACAATCGATGTTTGAATAAAAGATAGAAATAAAGAATAAGACTTATGTTTTCTGTAAAGTTGATAAAAATCCCTAATTTGAGGCCGCACTTTAGAAGGAAAACTCAGGAGAACCGACATCTTTCTATACTTTTTTGGAACGTATATAATCTAAGGTTAAATAGATTAGAGGTGTGAAAAATAAGGGTTGAATATTTCTAACTTAGGATGATAGAATTTCTAACGTAAATACTAAACTGTAGGAGTAGAGTCAACGTTAACTTATGACACTAGCTTGACGGGATTTTGTGGGTATAATCCGCTGAAAACCCTCAGGAGACAACACTCCTCCTACTAGGGACACCTAGAGGTTTAACGGCTTGTTGCACGCGCTCAGTGCAATCGCGTTCCTTGCGAAAGTGCGGTTAGGATTTTATTTTTTGTGAATAATGGGTTTTGCTCGGGACGAGCAAAAGTTAAGTTTGGGGGTATTTGTTCATCACAGAATACTGCATTTTATACCGCCCATTCTTACGCTCGGTTGTTTATAGGTAGGTGCTTTTAATCCGTGTTTGTTACATATTTGCAGGATACAGGTTCTCGGTTCTAAAACGGTGAAATTCATGGAAAACACGACAAAATCCGGGTTCCTGCCAACCACAGATAAAACACGGTCTCCGCTCTTCATCCGTATGTTGCCAGATACCAGTTTAGGAAGACAAAATGTCAAATCAATGTCACCTTCATGCACAAGGCTCAATGGCAACAACAAGTTCCAAGAAATCTACGCGGAGCTCGAGGCAATCATGCCAAATCTTGACAAAAAGTCCACATTTCCCTCAACAGAAATTCTGGAAGAAATATGGAGGTATTTTCAGAATACACATATGCCATACTGAAGTACACTGAAGACCAGGGAAGTACTGAAAAAATCATGCCCCAAATCCATCATAGGGCCGCGGATCCGCGGCCAAAGGGGGGTCTAGGCCGCGGATCCGCGGCCGTACAGGCGTCGCAGGCAGAGAACTTTGGGGGGTATTTGTGTCTTTGTATATGTGTTCTGGTGGTTGCCCTAGATCTTCAACTCCCTGCCTATAAATACAGCAGAACTGAGCTCAACCAAGGGTCATTCTTTTTGTTCTTCTTTCTTTTTAGGATTTAGTCTTTTTCTTCTTCTTCTTCATCTTTTCTCCATGAAAATTGTAGTGAGAGCTTTTTGAGTGGAAGATCAATGAAGATGAGGGCTTTTGTATCATTCTCTTTCTCTTTTGTTTAACTTCCCCTTGAGATTCTTGCTTCCTCTTGATCATTCAACCTCTTCATTGAGCTTGAATGGTTAAGGGTTAGTTATTGATCTAAAGGGTTGTATTATTTCATGGAATTAGCACTTCATTTCACATGCGTTCTCTACCCTTCCCTTGATCTTGCAACCTCTTGATTGAGCTTGCAAGTTTAAGGGTTGGCTATTGATCACATGCTTGTCTTGAGTCCTAGTTTCTTGTTCTTTTTATTGCTTATTTATTACTTGCTTTTTATTACCTTGCTTTACTTTCTTGCAATTTAATTCATGCACTTTCTTTCTTGTAATCTTTTCTTTTCTTTGTTTATCTTTTCTTTTGCTCTCTTTTGTTCATTTTGTGAATGTTGTATTTATTGTTGTTGTTAAGAATCCATATGATATTGTAAGTTAATATTTCTTTGCTCATTTCCTTTTCCCGTTATTTTCCATTGAACTCCGCCCAAACCATACGCAAGCGCTCCGTTAGGCACCCTACCCTGACAAGGTAACGGTGATTCCTAACCACGACCGGTTGCGTTCGGTTTGGCCGGAGGCGAAAGCAAGAGACAAGAACGGAAGGACAAGGGTAAATAAGCCGGATTCCATGAATACCGCGCTTAAATCCCCTAATCCACGTTGTTTCCGATTGCTCTAGCTTCAATCGGTCAAGACTCGGCTTAAAGGTTTTGAGTACGGATTTCTTAGCTTACAATCTCGTATCTTTTCTTAACAATTTTATACTTGCAAATAATACACATAGGTTAGATTGAACAAACACATACAGATTCTTTATTGACTCGTCTAAGACAAGAACGAAAATACAACCATCTCCCTGTGGATCGACCCGTGCTCAACCGGCTAGCTGCAAAGCGACACCGTCTTGATTGCGGTTAACTTTAATTCTATCAATCAGCTTCCCACGGGGTCATTGCCGTGTTCTGTGAGGACCAGGCTCCGCTCTGGATGCTTCATACGGGGTCATTTCCGTGCTTTGCGAGGACCAGGATCCGCTCTGGACGTTTCCCACGGGGTCAGGATTGACATTAGCCGCGTTCCACGTGACCGGGAATGGTTGACTTTATCTGCATTTCACGGAGTCGGGGTTTGATTCTCGGTCATCTTTGCACCGCCGAGTCATGGAACCGGGAGTTGCCGCTGTTCCATTTTGCTTGATGTTGTGTCTGTTGTAATGATACAAAGGTTGAGATAATCTCCAGGCTATCTGTGAACCGTTGAGATTTGGCTTCTTCTTCTGATGAAGCCTGGGGAGGAAAGGTGTGATTCCTTCCTTATTTGCGCCCCTGGATTGTATACAGGGATTGATTTGATATCACCTGTAGGGCAAAAATTTCATTTTTTCATTCATTTTTTATTTCCGCGATGCTCTATCATTTCAGCTTTTATATCGCGAAATTCGCGGTTGCCCAATCATTTCGGCTATTTATTTTATTTTTACTCGCTGCTTTTATTGCGAGTTGCCCAATCATTTCGGCTATTTTGCATGCATATATTTTTACTTGCTGATTTTGTTGCAAGTTGCCCCATCATTTCGGCTAATTTGCATGCATGTGTGGCTTGCTGGCTTTTCGCTGCAAGCTTGGGATTAGACACCGATTTCGGCATCAGCACCGCCGCAACTGGGATATGGCCAGGAGCGAATCATCATTTGCCTCTGTGGATGTCGAACAAAGGTGGCTTAGCAAACAGGGTTAAGATCCGGTCGGCTAAGGCTTTTGAATTCATGAGCCGTAAGGGTCTCATAAAGGTATTTTTCCCTACAGGTCGTGAGGATCTCGTAGGTGTATTTTCTCCCTAGAAATCGTGAGGATTCCTAAGTGCATGATCTCTTATAAGTCGTAAGGATCTTACAAGAGTGTTTTCTCCTAATAAGTCGAGAAGACTTACAAGGGTTGTTTACCGTGTAGACATATCCCTAGTCACGGATGGGACTTTGTTAGGGAAATATTTATTCGCGCCCGTGGGTTGTATACAAGGGTCGGTATTGAGCCGCTTGTATGGCAGATTGGAGGTTGTAGTGTCCGCTTAAGAATAGGTTTAGATCCCTGTAGCTTAAGACTTTTGAATCTTATGAGCCGTGAGGGTCTCATAAGAGAGTTCTCCTTACGAGTCGTGAGGATCCCGCAAGTGTAATTTCTCCTTAGGAATCGTGGGGATCCCTAAGTGTGTTGCTCCCTGGTGAGTCGTAAGGATCTCACACAGGTGGTTTCTCCTCACAAGGTCGAGAGGACCTTGTAAGTTTCTTTTTAACGAGGTTGCGCCCTTTCGGGTTTTCATAAAAACTCGCTGGTAGCCCTGCTGTTTTTACTCACGGAGCCCTTTCAGGTTTTCATCCGTGCCCATTTTGCTTACGGACATACCGTTTTTTTCAACCTTGGGATGCTGCAATCCACAGTAGTTTATCGACGTCTCGGTCAACAACTAGTTTTAGGACGTAGTGGTCCATTGTTAGTTTAAGGACATTTCGGTCCGTGGTTAGTTTAAGGATGTTTCGGTCCATTGTTAGTTTTAGGACATTTCGGTCCGTAAACCGGCTACTACTTATAGAGTTTGGGCTTAGGAAGATAGCGAGCGGACATAGGCGTCGTCATCTATCGTCGACCTAGGCCGTGACTCGTCAGGCGTAGTATTTCTTTAGGAAGCGATCATTTATGGCCTGAAAGGTCTTTCACCATGCATGTCCATGAGTAGATAGGCACCACCCTGGTAAACTTTGTCTATGATATATGGGCCTTCATAATTCGGCTCGAATTTTCCCCGCCTGGCACGATTGGGGATCATGGGTCTCTTAACCACTAGCACGAGTTCGCCTTGGCGGAATGTCATATGAGCGCGTCATCTTTGCTTTATAAGCCTCCAGATTTTGTTGCGCCATGAGCCGAGTTTCGTCAAGGGCATCAAGTTTCTCAAGCCAAAGATGAGCATTTTCTTCGTTTGTTAGCTCGTAGTGAACCGCTACTCGTAGAGAGGGTAACTCTATCTCGAGGGGGAGTACAGCTTCTGTACCGAATACCAACGCATACGACGTTGTGTTCGTGGCCGTTTTGAACGTAGTTCGATACGCCCAGAGAGCTTCATGCAGTCTCTCATGCCAGTACTTCTTATTTCGAGACACCGTCTTTTTCACGATCTTCGTCAAGGTCTTGTTGAAAGCCTCGGCTAGACCGTTAACTCAGGGATTATAGACTGAGGAGTATCTCCAGTCTATGTTATGCTGTTGTGCGAAGCGGCTGATTTTGTGGCTTCTGTAGGCGGGCCCGTTATCGAAGATGATTCGTCTCGGAGTCCCAAACCGATAAATGGCGTGCGTCTTGAAGAAATGGAGGATATTCTCCGTTTTCACTTCTCTTAGCGGTACTGCTTCTGCCCATTTGTAGAAGTAATCAGTTGTCGCCAAAATGAACCGATGTCCTCTAGACGATGCTGGTTCGATGGGGCCGATTATGTCAGCCCCCCACATTTCAAACGGCCAGCTAGCCACCGTTGGATGTAGTGGATTTGGATGCTGATGGATAAAGTCCCCGTGAATCTGGCACGAGTGGCATTGCTTCGCGTATTCGAGGCAGTCCTGGATCATCGTGGGCCAATAGTAGCCCATCCTTTTGATCTTCAGCTTCATCTTCGGGCCGGCTTGGTGAGAACCGCAGAGTCCGTCGTGAGTTTCTTGGACGACTCTTTTTGCTTCTTCAGGTCCCAGGCATCTTAACCACAGAGAATCAAATGACCTCTTGTATAGAGTATCGTTGACGAATGCAAAAGGTAGGGCTCGCTTCATGAGCTGATGTTTTGAAGACGCGTCTTCAGGTGTTCAACGGGATTTGAAGTAATCTATAAAGACTTCCCTCTAATCCATAGCCTTTTCCTGGTCTTTTATTTGCAGGGCCATTTGCTTGGTCGTTCCCTTCTCTCCGGACGACTCCGGAGATATTTCTGCCGGTGCAAGAACCCGACGGCTTTGCACAATGATCCTCACGTCATCGAGGTTCTCGTCAGCCAGTTCTTTAGCGAGCTTGGCCAATGCATCCGCCTTACTATTTTCCGCACGCGGTATGCTTTCCAAGGTGTAGGAAGGAATTTGAGTCAGCAGCTGTTGTACTCTCTCGCCGTACTTTACCAACTCTGGCTTGCACGTTTGATAGTCGTCGTTTACTTGACTAACGACCAGTTGGGAGTCTCCGTATATGAGGAGGTTTTCAATTCCCATGTCAATGGAGATATCGAGATCTGCTATCAAAGCTTCATAGTCGGCTTCATTGTTTGTCCTCGGCTCTGTTAAGGAGAAGGCAAAGCGCATTATCCCTCCTTGTGGAGTTACGAAGATGAGGCCTACCCCCGATTTGATTATGGGCGTGCTTTGTTTGCGCTTCTTCATTGAAGATGCTCCATCGAAGTAAAGTTCCCATCGGGTATCATTTTCTCTTCTCTCCCCGTCGATTGTGTCGAACGCGTGTTCATCCGACTGTTCGCAGTTCAAGGGAGAGTCGGCGGGTATCGGATGCTCAGCGAGGAAGTCAGCGATGGCCTGGCCTTTCACTGCCTTAAGGGGACGATAAGTTATCGAGAATTCCATAAATAGCAGGGCCCATTTAGCGAGTCAACCTGTTAATATGGCCTTCGACATCAAATATTTGAGAGGATCCACCTTCGATATGAGATGGACCTCATGTGCCAACGCGTAGTGTCTGAGCTTCGTTATTGCGAAGATCAACGCCAGGCAGTGTTTTTCAATGGGAGAGTAATTGCTTTCTGCCCCCAGGAGAACTCGACTTAGATAATAAAGGGCTCACTCTTTCCCTTGGTCGTTCTCTGGTGCCCATAATGCGCCTAGTGAATCTTCGAGGGCTGTTGTATATAGGACGAGAGGTTTTCCTTTAACGGGAGCGGCCAGCACTGGTGGATTCTGCAGGTATTGCTTGATTTCATCTAGTGCGCTTTGGCATTTGTGATCCCAGACGAACGGAGTTCCCTTCTTCATTAGGTGACTGTAAGGACAACACTTGCCGAAGAGATTGGCTATAAATCGCCGGATATACGCGAGCTTTCCTTAGAGAGACCGCGGCTGTTTGAGAGTTCTTGGCGGAGGCATTTCCATAATCGCCTTGATCTTTGACGGATCTATCTCGATGCCTCGATGTCGGACGATGAATCCTACGAATTTGCTCGAGGAAACTCCGAACGCACATTTGAGAGGGTTCATCTTCAAGTTGTATTGCCGGAGGCGTTGAAATACGATCTTCAGATGCTCTAGATGTTCCTCGTATGATTTGCTTTTAACTACGAGGTCGTCGATATAACATTCGACAATTTCATGTATGAGGTCATCGAAGATCTTCGTCATGGCCCTCTGATAGGTGGCGCCAGCGTTCTTTAGACCGAAAGGCATCACCTTCTAGCAGAATATACCCAAAGGGGTCCGGAAAGCTGTGTGCTTCTGGTCCTCGGGATGCATTTTTATCTGATTATATCCCGATGATCCGTCCATGAAGGAGAAGACTTCGTGATTGGATGTGTTATTTATCATCAGCTCAGTGACTGGTACTGGAAAGTCGTCCTTCGGGCAAGCTTTGTTGAGATCCCGGAAGTCCACGCAGATGTGCACCGTCCCATTTTTCTTCATTACTGGAACGATGTTGGCAATCCAATCAGGATATTGAAGCTCTTGGATGAAGCCGGAGTCGATTAGCTTATTGACCTCGGCGTTGATGCTCATTTCAAGCTCGAGTCGTATTCTCCTTGGTGCTTGTTTGATTGGCTTGGCGTCCAGGGATATTGCCAATTTGTGGACAGCAATCTCTGGATCTAGTCCTGGCATCTCGGAATAGTTCCATGCGAAGCAATCTTTATGCTGCATAAGCACGTCTTTTGGTGTAGCCAGCCTTTCTTCAGACAGCAGCTCACTAACGAATGTCGGTCGTGAGTCACTTGCCGTCCCCAAATCAATTTTCTTGAGGTTATCTACAGTAGTATGTATTCCATCTTCCAGCTCTTTCGGCGCCGATAGAAACTCTGAGATCACCTCGTCATCATTGTTTTCGAAGCACCAGGGGAGGTCATCCATATTCTCGGGCTCTCTTTTTGACTGCGTTATCGTGTGACAGGTACGAGCTTGCTTCCAAGATCGATGTTGATCTGGTTATACTCTTGCTGTATGCGCGGCTTTTGGTTCGTGCTTCTGTGGCGGAGTTACCCTCCAACTGCTGGATAGAGCGAATCTGCCGAGCTGATATTGGTCTTCGACCCAGTTCTTGAAGGTGAAGCAGTCTTCGAGAGGATGTCCTGTTGCTCGGTGATAGGAGCAATAATCTGGGTGATTAACTTCGCCTGCTTGCTCGGGGTGCTTGGACTCCGGGAGGGTAATCATTTGATATTTTATGGCAAGATCAAGTATCTTCTGTATTTTGTCCTGGGGAAAAGAGTATGCTCGACCCATCTTCTTTATAAGAGACGAATCCGGATTGCTCGATTCCCGATCGCGTGGCTTCTTGGTCCCGCTTTGTCGCTGTCGAACGCCTTTCCCGCTCTTTGATTTATTTTTGCCTCTGCGTCGGGCCTTTTGTATGACAGGTTGATAAGGAAGAGCATTTTCATTTTTCGCAGCCTGCTGAAGGAGGAGGCCTTCTGGCTTTCTCGTAGATGGCCATTTCGCGATTATGGTCGTCTCGAACCTTTTGACCCACTTCCCTTACTAGCTTGTCCATCCGTTCTTCAAACGACGGACTTGGCATTTTGATGGCGGAGCTTTGTTTTGGTTCAGGATCCGCGTCTTTTAATAGAACGTCTCATTCTTCATCGAAGTCATGTACGACGTAGCAGCCATGGACTCGCTCCCATTTTTTGGATTGAACATATCCAAGACCGATCATTTCCATTCTCCCGTTGGGCAACTTGCGCTGTGTTCCGGGGACATCCCAAATCCTGTTGTAGAACCGAGCTTGTCGCGTGGTCTGTTTGAAGGGTACACCTTGGCGCCTCAACAGCCTTTTCAAGCCTTTTGTGTAATATCTAGGCAGACGGATGGGCTGGAGCCTGTCAAGTGTAGAATCCGCGTCATGCCAAATTTCTTTTCCCACTTTAATTTCCCCAGATCGGTAGAATAGGATCGCCTTTTCACCTTTTCGCCTGGGAGGGACGTAAAATGTCTGCAGTTCTTGCACACTATAAGCTTCAAGTGCATCGAGATCTTTGTAATGTTATTGTGGAACCATGGTAATTTGCAAACTCTGATTATCGCCAGCGAAGGCTCGTATTGAAGGCCGAGCGGAAAATATAGCGTTAACCTCATCTTCCGAGTCGCTGCCGAAGATCAACGTAGGGGCGGACGGTCCCGGGTTGTTACGTTGGGGCGGCCCTGAATAAACTATCTTTTCTTCCTCCTCGGTATCACTCCCGAAGACCGGAATAGTGGTGATAGTTTTGTTCTTCGGTTTGTGACATCTTTCCATGTCCTCAAAATCTGGTAAGAAGTATTTTGCATCTTCGTACTTTCGGATTTCGTTTACGGAGAATGGGTTCAACTCCCCCGTCACAGTATACTCGAGACCATCTTTGAAATACTTCATACACTGATGTTGTGTAGAAAGGATAATGTTGTACTCGTGTATCCAAGGCCTGCCGATGTCACGACCCGAAAGTACGGAACGTGACCGGCACTTAGATTACGAAGCGTCTAGAGGAGCCACGTAACCTAAGTAAGCCGAAGCCCAGAAATCTAAACCATGAAAAAGAAGAAGAAGCAGTAAAAGAAAACAAGTATAAAATCATCAGCAAATTTTACCCAAAATTTCGGCAGAGTCTCCTCTGTAAAAACTGGCCCCCAAACGGGTACAACAAGTATAATATACATAAACAATAAAAAGCATCCCCAAACGGGAGCTAGCATCAACGCCAACAGACGGAAACAACCACAGCAAGCACAATAATATACAACGCCAATAGGCGAGACTCAAAACTCAAAAGAAAATTATACCTCCAAAATGTGAAATCCAAACAAGAAATGAGCCTCCAAAATACATGCTTTCCCACTCCAAAATACATCCTTTTTTATATGGATTTTGGAGTGGGAAAGCATGTATTTTGGAGGCTCATTTCTTGTTTGGATTTCACATTTTGGAGGTATAATTTTCTTTCTTTTGATTTATTGTTATTAGATGATCATTTAAGCTTAATTAGATTTAATGAATTAATTCTATGTTTTTTTTTATAAAAAAAATGCAAGTTAGGGTTGTAAATTCAAGTTAGGGTTTTTAATAATTAATTAGGGTTATAATAGTTAGTTTAACACTTTTAGAATTGGAAAATATTGCATGGTTGTTAAATTGTAAAATTTTCATTTAAAATTGTTTTAAATAAGGAAATTAGCTAACTAGATTTTTCTTAAATGTGTTTGTGGGTAATATAAAATTCCAATTAAAGTTGCTATCATTAAATTGTAGTTTTAGTGAGAGTATTAGCATGTAAATGGAAAGAAAAACTTAGTTTGATCACTAGATTACTTTGAAAATTGGAAAATACTAATAAAATGCTATTATTTTGTAAACTAGATTTTGAAAATTCCTAAATAAATGAGATTAAAAATATAATTTATGGTTTCATTAAATCATTATCATCATGAATTGTGGTTTAATACATTAATTCATGCAAAATCATGTTTTGTGGTGGAATTGTGGTATTTTGCTTGAAAAATGTTAAAATTGTTAAAAGTTGCAAACTAGAAATTTCAAATAAATGCAAAATTGTGTAATAAAAATATAGTAATAGTTTGTATAGTCTAGTTATGCTATTTAATGAGTTTTATGACCCTTGGTTTCATTTAAATGTCAAGTTTGGATGAAAAACGATAAATTGGCATTTTCGGGTTTTTCAAAAACGGACGATTTGATCGATTTTAGTGTTTCGATGAATTTGATCATGTTTTACAATATAAGTAATGTGCTTTAAAACTACGAGTTATATGTTGATGTTTATCTCGATCCATCGGAGTTCGTACGCCGATATCGAGCGATAATTGGTTCTTTTGCGTGGACGGGACATAGGTTTTAACCTATGCTTGTTCCTTGTATCGTTTGACTTTTGTATGTGATTCGGTTTACGATAATATTTATATGTTTGCGTTTAGGTACCCTTCAAGTGGACTGCGGGCGATGAAGAGGAGGATGGCGACACCGTCGTCGGCAGACATGGACCAGGTGAGTAGATGCATATCTACGGGGGGAAGTCGGGTGGATGGCGTTTAGCACCCCCGCAACGTAGAATAGGAATAGTACTTATTGACATTAGGAAACCAGATGTGACCCTAGTAGGACCCTAGTATTGACCCTAGGCTGGACTAGACTGATTTAGGAAAACCATATCAGAGGATGAGTACCTTGGAAGAGGTTCGCAGGTTTCAGATAGAAACACACCTACGCACACACTGAAACTCGACATGGGGTACGTGTATGTGTATATATATAGAACTAGGTATAGGTATATGCATATATATACAACACGTATAGGTGATTCATTGATGTGATATGATATCCGAGGTATGATGAAACAGTATAACTGGGCTTGATGCCGTGATTCTTGACTATACAGTCGTAATAAAGTGTTAGCGGATCATTAGAGAATGAGATAATGAACATGAATATATAAATTATAAAGAGTGGTGGTGATATTGATGTACATGGGACGCTAGAATAGTATCCGGACTGTAACTTGTGACTGATCACGATATGATATATGTATAACTTGATTACGACATTATATTGGTGTGACCTGATGCCGATATCATATAAGTATGACCTAGTCACAATATGATACATATGATATGATATTTCTGAGGATAAACTAATGATGCTTATCATGATGGCAGTGATATATGATTGATGTATGCGATCACAGTTTAACACCTTGATCATGAGATGTGCTGATGATGACATTATACGAATGAGGAGACACCTAGGAGATACTTGACCGTATCCCGATATTGGGATGCCGTACGATGGATTTTACCGTACGAGGCTTAGATTTGACGATTGATCCGCACTCTTGATTCGAGGAAGCCGTACTACGTACGTGACGCTATTGAGGCGGGATCGCCGACTATTAGAGATATTGATTCAGACCTTAGGTAGACTCTAGTTTCTTACTGACTAGTCTATTAGGTTTAGTTCCTTAGGATGTTAGATGGACACTGGTTTAGGTTCGACTCACATAGTGGTAGTTGTACTCGTATCTCGCAGAGGAGTGGATAATGCACATCTTTATTTACATTCATACTGTAATTATCATGGTGCATGTTCTTTTATATGTTGCTATAATCAGTATAAACTTTACCTGTTAGGACACCAGCACTATTACCGATGATGCGCATATTCCACGCACACTTATTTGCCGGCTCACACACATCATCATCGGTAATTGCTATGTCACGTACACTTTAGATCATATTGACTTTTATGGATAGAATCAGTTAACAACTAGACCGCTATAATATTGTGATTATTCTCTGACATTAGACAGACATGATATTTATTGCTTAGACATTCATGCATTCATATTTTCATGTTATCATGCAGTATTATGGGCATATGCCGACACTTATCATATACTTACTCATGATTTTGAGATTTGGATTTCTATGAGATTTCTGGATTTTTGGGGAAAACCGCAAAAATATATAAAAACTTCTCTTTCTCTCTCCTCTTCTCTTTTTAAAATAAGATGCAGTTTTCTCGTGATGTATGTGTCGTCCACCATGAGATTTCATGTTTTCTATTGGATTTCGAGACCCGATTCGAGGAGTGGATGAACTGTCTCGGGTACATGGTGGGCCCGGTATGGTACCCCGGGGCAAGAAGATCGAGTTGTAGACGATGAGCCTGGCAGGGGAAGGCTACCTACCGGTGATGTCTGGCGCGGCGGATATCCGGAGGATACCGACCGTTGTCGTGAGATTTGATGATATGGGCCGACCCGGACTGACGGAGCCCGAGATATTGAGACTTGAGATTACATGTGTTGTGTCGATGTTTGACACGAATTTCCATGGATTTCATTATTGAGATTTCAGATTCTTATACACATTCTACTATGATAACAGCTAAAGATTTCTTATACATATATATCTGGATTTCAGGATTTGTTACTTTACATTCATGGTGCATGCATTTCATTCATATGACAGTATTATATGAGGTACTGACACGACACGGAGTAGTTGCACTTACACGTAGTATTACCCTGCTATTACTAGATGTTTGGGATATAGTAGTGTATTATTATGACCTAGGATAGCGTCGTGCATTCGATTTCTTTTCATAGATGTCTTCTACTCACGAGTTGGCAACTCACCCCCGTTGTGCCAAATTCTTTACAGGTTCGATGTACAGGTTTCCGTGGCAGCTTGTTGGCACATCTTTTCTTCAGGGTGATTTGCACGGTAGGTTGGTTCACTTGTATCCGAACCACCATTGTACTTTTATTCATTCATTTGTATCTAGTAAGCTCCATCAACCATATTTGTATTACTTGATAAGTTTATAGGACCAGTCTTTTATTTCGACCTTAGAGTCGCGCATGTATTATTCAGATCTGGTGGTTTTATTTTCTTTTGAGTTTTGAGCCTCGCCTATTGGCGTTGTATATTATTGTGCTTGCTGTGGTTGTTTCCGTCTGTTGGCGTTGATGCTAGCTCCCGTTTGGGGATGCTTTTTATTGTTTATGTATATTATACTTGTTGTACCCGTTTGGGGGCCAGTTTTTACAGAGGAGACTCTGCCGAAATTTTGGGTAAAATTTGCTGATGATTTTATACTTGTTTTCTTTTACTGCTTCTTCTTCTTTTTCATGGTTTAGATTTCTGGGCTTCGGCTTACTTAGGTTACGTGGCGCCTCTAGACGCTTCGTAATCTAAGTGCCGGTCACGTTCCGTACTTTCGGGTCGTGACAGCCGAGCAAAGCATTGTAGCATGTCTTGGCGTCAATGACGTGAAATTTAATATCCGTGACAAGTAGCCCGAAGCGCAGCGTCAGTATCACAGACCCGAGAGTCCGTGATGACTGGGAGTCGAAACCGGAGATGGTGATTTTATCACGAGCGAGGTGCTGAACGCTCATGCAGATTTCCTTCAACACTCGCACGTTGAGGAGATTGACGGAAGACCCATTGTCAATCAGGATTTTGCCTATCTTGATATCGTGACAGTATCCGGAGACATAAAGGGGACGGTTGTGCTCGCACGTCCCAAGGAGGAGATCTTCATCGCCGAAGGTGATATCGGCTGTGTGCACTTTTTCCAGCTCGTCCTTCATCTTTTCTTCAGCGAGGAAAGCTTGGAATTGCTCTGGCTCTTGTAGCGCCTTGATCAATGAATCTCTCGCCTCTTTGGATAGAATAAGGGCGTCGAGAATGCTGAGCTGCGAGGGTAGCTTTATCAAGTGTGCCAGAACGTTGTAGTCCACCTTACTTTTCTTTGGCGGGTCCTTGGCGGTTAGCTCTTTGACGACTTGGTCATCTAGGATGATATCCTCAGGGACTTTTTCTTTTCCCTTATCTTTTCTATTCGTGGGCCCGAGATTCTTTTCGGACAGCGTACGATTGCGCAGCTGAATAATTTCACAGGTCTTCGGTTCTTCCTCTTTTCCCGAGGTGGACTCTTTAAAGAGAGGGCTAAGAGTCATTTCTTCGTCAGAGTCGCTCCCGAAGGTAAGAACTTGCGATCCCCCAGCGTCGACCATGTAACAGTTGCTGGTAGTTCGTTTACGCTCCTCGGTCGCATTTCTTTGCTCCCGACGAATTTTGCGTTTCATCCGCTTGAAATTTTGCCGGTGAGCAACATATCCCTGCCACCATCTTTTAAAAGCGTTGCACTCTTCGGTGGGATGCGCAATCTTTCGATGATATAAGCAGTAGCTAGGATGTATTTGCGCTTCACCAAGAATGTTTCCTTCGGAGGGTGGCAGCTTCATTTCCATTGATATAGCTTTGGCGAATCTCTTCCTCGTCTTGAACCTGCTTTTATTTGTGGCGGATGTACTTTGATTTGGCGGGATTTTTCCAACCCGTTCGTCCAATCGCCGACGCTTGGCTTTTTCAAATATGGCCATCTCCCACTCTCGAGCGGCTTTGCTTTTAAGAAGTGCTTCGTTCAGGAACGCATCGATCATTCCGTCTGATGGCTCTAGAAGTCCGGCTCAGGACCTGCCCCTAGTCTCTCTGTGTAAGGAGTTTCTTCATCATTTATCGACCAGTGAGAGATTACACGGCAACTTGCTACGTAATCTTCAGATTCATCCGACGAGACTTCCCCATCATCTCTGTCCTCAAGGACGTGACTGAAAAATTCTTGGAGTGTGATTGGAGTCCGCGCCTTCTGGTTATACTCTTCCAGCGTGTCAATCTGCTTTTGCAGGTCCGTGCGCCTGTCACCAGGCTTCACGAGCTTCTTGGATTTCTTCTTCTTCTTCGAAGATTTTGACGGCTGGGTGTGAGCACTTTGACTATCACCGCCAATTTTTGGAGTTAGGCGCGGTTTCAGCATTCCCTTGATAATCTCGGGTTCCAGCGAATTCTTCCACCTGATCGTCGGGCATGTTTGGAGATCGTTCAGCATTCTCTTAGTTTTGGATGAAAGAGTGACCTCCCATGGAGCTTCTTCTATGAAAGAGCATGATTCCCCCGGTGTGTCCGTCTTCTTGGGAGCGTGTGGTTGTGGTGGGTTCACCTTCCAATTCTCGGACAGCGCAAACTTGCCTTGTTGGTATTGGTCCTCGATCCATCCCTTAAAGACGAAGCAATCTTCAATTGGATGGCTTACCGTTTGATGATAAGGGCAATAATTGGGACAATTAGCCTCGCCGGGTTGCAGTGGTCATTTTGGATTCGGCAGATTGATGAGCTTGTTACGCACCGCCAGTTCAAACAGTCTCTTCATTTTGTCCCGAGGGAACGAATAAGGACACTTCATTTTCTCATTATAGTATCGCCGTCTCTCTTCTAGTTGATCGGTTAGTTTTGGGGCACTGGGCTGCTGTTGAGTATTCGCAACGAATGTCGCCTTCCCTTTACCCTTTTCGTTCCGCGGCTCCGGCTTTGGAGGAGACGGTCTATGACCCATCTGGTCCATCTGGGACAGTTTGTCGATCAAGGCCTGGAACGTGGTCGGCTTGAAGAACATCATGAATTGGGAATAGTAGCCTGAGGGTCCAGAGTGCCCACGAACATGCCCACTGCCGGCGCTTCCTCGATGCGCTGTTCACATTTCGACCATAAATTTCGCCACCGTATTGCGTATTGTACCCAAGTTTCTCCTGGCTTTACCCTGGCGTTAATTAATGCGGTAATCGGGGTACGCTCGCTAGCGCTCGCGAATCTTTGCGTAAACAGCAGTTCCATTTCCGCAAATGTCTTGAGAGAGTCGTTTGGAAGTTCAAAATACCATTCGAATGCCATCTCTGACAAGCTGCCGACGAACTGGTGAAGGAGCAGTTTATCATCACCTCCGGTGTTGCCACATAGAGCCTTGAACTGGGCGACATGCTAGTGCGGATTTCCCGTCCCTTTATATACATGAAATTTAGGGATGGTATATCCCAGTGGGTACTTTATCTGGTCATACCAGCCTGGATATGGTCGCCCAGTTTTAACAACTTGGCCGGACGCTTCATTCGCCTAGTGAGCTCGTATTTGCTGAGCAATGTAGTCATCCAGAGCGACCTTGGAAATGGTTTCCTCTTTGACTACTGAAAGAGCCGGTGGAGGGTTCGATGTCTCCCCTTTGTCGTCTTCGATGATGATCCGGGGGTCTTCAGTTGGAGGTTCTGGCTGTAACATCATCCCAGCCATGTCTTGGAACAAGAGTGCCATTCGTTTTATATTGGTTGCCTGTTCCGCAGCCTCTTTTCTTTCCTCTCGAGCATTCTTCGGAGGAACTCGGTGTCAGTCTCTTGTTCCCGACGCTGCTCCGAGGTCTCTGGATTTTCTTTTGGCCCAGTGAGTGCGGCCATTGCAGTCAGCATCTCTTGAAGCTTCTGCTGTTGTTGTTCCTGAGCCTTCGTTATTGAACGGGTAAGCGGTCGATGACCCGTAGAAGCACAGCTTTCCTCATTTCCGAAATCCATATAAACGGTATGTACCATCATGCTCCCAGTCTTGGGGCGTTTGGGCTCAACGTCTTTACGGTTTGCTGCATTCACAGGGGCTTTCTCTGGCCTCCTTCTCTTGTGAGCTGTTGATGTTGAGGGAACCGTTGCGGTGGGCACCCAGAAGGATGACGCCTTCTGTGGTACCATGAGATGGATTTTTTCTTGCTGAGCTTTGAGATTCTTTGGCCGACGAGAGTAGTCCTGGTCAATCACTAATTCCTGGACCTGTCTCCAGACTTTGTAAATTTTGGAAGAAAGCCGCTGAGGGGGCTGCTCCGGTTTCTTCTCTGAAGCATTCTCCATAGGTGGAGGAGATCTCTTTAGCACTGCAGTAGGAGAGTTTCTGCACACCTTGTTAAGCAATTCAAAGTTGTTCCCGGTTGAAACAGCTGCATCGATCGCCACCGTTGGAGATGGTGGAGTAAATTCAAATAGGGAGTTGCCCCCAGCTTTCCGCACTCGGCGCCAGTGACGACGGCGAGCATGTCGTGCAGATGGTGTTGGTTCAGCTATGGGGATGGCTTTGTCGTGCCCTCTGTTCTGGTGAGGTGCTGCTGGTACCAGCCTCTTGAAGACTGACGTCCACTATCCAATCTGTCGAAGTCAGACCTGTGAGTGGGGGCTGAAGCCGGAGTGGCCAGCCTCGTAAAGACTGATCCTTTGACCGGAGAAGCTTCCTTAGTGACCTCGAGAGCAGGAATGGCTATCCGCTTTGGAATGGCCATTTCAGGTATCGTGGGCTTCTTGACAGGCCCATTGGAGTTTAGGCTCAGCCTATCGAAGACTGATGTTGTTGGCTTGACATCGGACGACCCGTTGAGAGGGGCCGTGGTAGTAGTGAGCCGATCAAAGACCGACTTCTTTTGCTCTTCTTGCGGCAGCGGGATGTTAATTCTCACTGGCGGGAGCATGGTCCCGAAGAACAAACCGGTGGTAGCCTGCGTCACCTGCTCTATCGGCATTGTGAACAGAGAGGCCGCTCGGGGCCCGTAAGATATACCTCCAAATGAGGCGGGACGTGAGTTGCAGTTGCAGCTGGAACACTTCGTGCAAGTAGACGCCATTGATCTTTCGTTTTCTGCACCAAGCAAGACACCAAATCTTAGTACCTCGAACCCAAGAGCAACCATCTCAAACCGCGATTCGTTCGCGAACACGACATACGAAGTGTGGAATGGAAAGAGGAAAAGGTCCCACCGGGCGTGCCAGAATCTGTTATCCTCCGAAACACAGAGACGCGACCGCGTAGGTCCGTCTTGCCTGAATTTGGGGGCAGATGCTAATTGGTGCTATCCGTCCACCTCTCCGAAGATGCCAAGTTGATTTATGGCACCGTATATCGAAGATTTAAACAGATGCGGCCGATGTAGCAGACTTCGTCAGATTCCCCCTCATGATGAGGGGTTTTTGATTGTGGGTACGCTCTTCCCTGCAGGCGCAAGCCCCTGCAGTTAATTACGCTACCGCGTCGCGGTAACCACTTTCTCCTTCTCCAGATGGTAACATCATGTCGTGTGTGTTTGTTTTGTTTTTGGTTGCCCGTGGATTGTATACGGAGACTAATTTATGTTGTCGCCCGTAGGGCGTGGATTAGTCCAAATCCGTATTTTCTTAGATTTGGGTTTGGGGTTTGGGTTTAAGGATACGTTAGTCTCATTTGAGACTAAGATCAACTTAAACGTTTGTTAAGGATACGTTAGTCTAATTTTAGACTAAGATCAACTTAACAGTTTGTTAAGGACACGTTAGTCTAATTTTAAACTAAGGTCAACTTAACAATTTGTTAAGAATACGTTAGTCTAATTTTAGACTAAGATCTACTTAACGGGATCATTTAGATCCAACAAAAGAGCATTTGGGCTCTGTTGTTCTAGTTTAGGGACTTTGTGGTCAATTGCCAGTTTAAGGACATAGTGGTCCAAGGTTAAGGACATCATAGTCCGTGGGTTTAAAGAGACCCCACAGTCCGAGATTAAGGACATCATAGTCCATGAGTTTAAGGACCCCACAGTCCAGTTTAAAGACGTCATAGTCTATGAAATGTATGGTTGTCGGGACCCGTCACCTCTCTGAAGACGTTAAAGAATTACAACGACAAATATCAGAGGAGTTCAGAGATGTACCCTTGAACCAAAGTTGATTGGGAGATCTGTAGTCCAATTTGAAACTAAGATCAATTAATTAGATTATGAGCACATTGGCTCAGTTAAATCTGAATTGAGGACTTATGGCCAATTTGGGCTAAGTCCAATTAAGTTTGAAATGTTGGCCCTTTATTGGACTATTGAACATTTGTCTGGGTTCAGCCCCTCATTATTTAGCAATGCTAAACAAGTGTTTGAGGGCTCTGATAACATTTTGTTTTTGGCTGAGCACTTAAACATTATAGCTCTGGATTTTAAGGCCCATTTGAAGGGGAGATTTGCCTCTGGAAAACTTAGCCAATTTGGCCTAAGCTGGTTTTAAAATAGTGTTAAACACTAGAGGACATCTGGCGGTCACGTGTTCTCACGTGATGTATTTAAAACAATGTTAAACACTGAGACAAAATGCTCAAAATAGTGTTAAACACTAGAAAGGAAGGGGTCACGTGAGGCGCCTGAAGATGGGGCCAGACCTCCTTTATTTTATTATCAGAATATTCAAATAAGTGTTAAACACTTTTAATCTTCAGGCCATCACGTGTTGGCACGTGATGGATATCCATGTATTGATTATTAAAGTGTTTATAGGGGTCACGTGGGGACACGTGAGGGCGCCCAAAATCTGTTCTGCCTTTGGTTTTGTTCCCTTTATTTTGAGGGTCACGTGTGAGCACGTGAGGCATTGCCTCCAAGTTTTTCTTTCTCGTTTTAAAGGATCTGTCTTAGGGGTCATGTGGGAGCAAGTGACCTAGTTTTGTTCTTTCTTTTCTGATCATTGAGGATAGGGGTCACGTGTCACCACGTGACCAAGTTCTTTTCATGAATGGAGGGTTTCGAGTCTCTTTGTTTTAAGAATTAAATTCTCTGTAGGGTTAAACCCTAATTCTGTTTTAGAGAAATTAAATTCCTTTGAATTTGGGAGAATTAAATTCTCATATATGGTTAAACCCTAGTTCTGTTTTAGAGGAATTAAATTCCTATAAATTTAGGAGAATTAAATTCTCATATAGGGTTAAATCCTAGTTTTATCTTGGAGGAATTAAATTCCTGTGAATTTGGGAGAATTAAATTCTCATATAGGGTTAAACCCTAGTTTTGTCTGTTTTGGAGGAATTAAATTCCTATAAATTTAGGAGAATTAAATTCTCATATAGGGTTAAACCCAAGTTTTACTTTCGGAAGAATTAAATTCTCTAAACTCAATTCTCCCTCTAAGTTTTGGATCTGCATTGCAGAATCTCCCCGATGAGAATTAAATTCTCAACCTGTGGGGAGATTTGCTTCTGCAGATCTTTAACCAGAGGAAGAACTAAGTTCTTGTGCAAAAGAGTTAAACTCTTTGATTGAGAATTAAATTCTCTTTTTTGTTTTATGAAACTTTTATCCCTTTCCCCTTTCTCACCTAGGGTTTCTTCTCTTGGGAATTGAATTCTCCTTTCTTTTCTCTCTGCTATTGTCTTTCAGAAAATTCTAAGATCCCCAAAATTCTATCTTCCTCTTCTCTTCTTGGCTCCTATTTATAGGAGAAGGAAAAGAATCAATTTGTTTGGTGAATTTTTCATTGAAAGATTTTGTTTGTTTTTGTAACTACCATGATCTCAGTGAATTTTATTCACCATTGGATTTTTAATCCAAAAGATATTCTGTTTGTTATTCTTGGTGAATTTTAGGGAAATCTTTCCTTGTATAAAATCTTTCCATAAATTGGAGAATCACCATTGGATTTTTAATCCAACGGTGCTCCACGTTACAGAGCATAATTCTCTTTTGTTTGGAAAGATTTAAAGAAATACTTTCCCAGTTAGGGTCTTTGATTTCCCTTAATTAGAATTTAATTCTATTAATTCAGAAGGCTTTTAAAGCCCATCACGTGTTGGCACGTGATCCCAGTGTTTGATTATTGAAATAGAATTTAATTCTATCAATTAAAGAGCTGAGGGACCTGTCACGTGTTGGCACATGACCCTCTTTTATTCAGAATTTAATTCTGCCTTTTAATAGAGCTAAAGGACCATCACGTGTCAGCACGTGACCCTTGGTCACGTGTCAGCACATGACCCTTGGTCACGTTTGAGCACGTGATGCCCCATTGGGGTCTTTCTTTAGCTGTTTTGTTACATTTTAGTTTTGATTAGAATTTAATTCTATGAAGTAGAGATCACAGGAAACAATCACGTGTCAGCACGTGACCCTTGGTCACGTGTGAACACGTGATACCTCATTGAGGTGTTTCCTAATTTTTTTTTATCAGGGAACAGTTTTCCTCTCTGTTTTCTGTATTTTTTAACTTGAAGTTTATGGGGGGTTCCTCTGTACAAGACTAGAAGTCTTGGGTTCTTTATATAGGGGAGGCTAATTTGTTGAATCAGTTAAGGAAATCTCTCCTTAAGAGATCTCTAATTGATTTGAGAATTTATCCCCCCTTTGGATCTTTGATCCAAGAGTTTCTGTTTTACAGAAGACATCTTTCTTGTTTTTAGTAAGATTGGGAAAATATTTTCTCATACAGAACTTATTATGTATCTTGGTGATGTTTAATCATCATTGGATCTTTGATCCAACGGTGCTCTAATTTACAGAGCACAATCTTTCTTGTTTGGAAAGATTTAAAGAAATATTTTCCAACTAAAGGTTTTGATTCCTCTTAATTAGAATTTAATTCTATCGGTTCAGAAGGCATAAGAGCTCATCACGTGTAGCTTGTGACCCCACCAAATTAAGCCTACCAAAGAGCGTCACGTGCTATCACGTGAGTTTTTGCTCTGACCAATTGTTTGCTTTATTCAGGCGCCTATATACTTTGTATATAGAGGTCACGTGTCTGCACGTGAGGCCCAATTTCATCTTAGTTTTGTCAAGTGCAGCGCCTATCACGTGTAGGGGTGGTAATTGAACGAGCCAGCTCAGGTTCGATTAAGGTTCGGCTCGGTATCAGCTCGTTCAAATTCGGTTCATTTATTAATGAGCCGGACATGAGCCAGAAAACCTGGCTCGTTTATTAAACGAGCCGGACTCGAGCTCAGCCAGGCTCGTTCGGTATTGACTCGGGTTCGGCTGGGTTACACAGTTTGAAAAAAAACAGTAATATGTAATATATAGCAGATTCTATATAACTCTCAGAACACTTAATTCAATTAAATGACAGTATATAAAGTGTACTGAGATAAATATAAAACCCAGCACTTAGACCCATTCAATGCCCTAGATGTTAATGTTTTTTAATTTTTCCATATCTGAAAACCCTGAGTTTTAAGCATTATTGTTGATTATGTTTTTTTTCTTGGAAGATACTATTAATATGAGTAAATGAGCTGCAAACGAGCCGAGCTCACAAACGAGCTCTAAACGAGCTCAGTTGAGCTCGGCTCGTTTAGTTAATGGGCCACAAATAAACCGAACACGAGCTGGGCATGTTTAATCGAGCCGGACTCGAGCCGAGCATCTCTAGCTTGATTAACTAAACGAGCCGGACTTGGGCCGACAAAAAGAACCACGAGCCGAACTCGAGCCGAGCTTGGCTGGCTCGAATTCGGCTCGTTTACACCCCTAATCACGTGTGGGCACGTGATGCTCCATTTGGGGACTTTTTCCCGTTACTTTTATTTATTATTCATCTTTTATAAGGGAACAATGTATTTTGAAATTATGCCAAAACTATTTTTACATAAAACCCCCTCAAGTTATTCTAAATTACAATAAGAACCCTAGTAAATATATGTTTAAGCGGGCCCAGTCTCTTGAGCCTCAGGGATCCGGAGATATGGGTGCTTGCCTATCTAAGGTAGACAACCTAACAAACGGTGTTATCAATACGGTAATTGTCTTGGAAAAAGACACAAATCCTGTCGTCCATGTGCCGCAGTTACGGATAACATCAAAACAATTCAGGACTTCAATTTCTTTTAAAAGTGTCTGACTAAGACCGAGTCTCAATATAATCAATCTGACTTGAATGTGATTCAAGTGCAGAACTACAATTCAACATGAATCCATGAATCCATATATTCAAGCTATATCAATCTATACCACTTGACCGAACCGAACAATGGATATACTCCATTTACATGTTCATCCATTATATCCGTTCCATTACTGATATCATGGTTTCGACAAGTCATCCATATACAATCTACAATACAAGACAATACAATACAATTAATACAATCAAGACAACGCGGGGTTTATAAGGGGTAGATTGGTACGGAAGGTGTTAGAAGTGGCACGAGACTGCAACCATAAGACACCTAACCTGAATCTCCATTGCCGTTGTACCGTGGCTGAACGGTTCCTTGTACACCGTATACCTTAGTCTCCGGGATAGTGAGACTCCTCTCGTATACACTGGCACTTTCTGTACCAAGCTACAAACAACAGCGTAACAATATAATACAACTTTAAAAGTTGCATTCTCCTTTTGTCTATTCTGTCTCTTCTTACTTTTGGGACTTACCGAGCGATTGTTCGCTGACGACATTCCTTTCTTCTTTCTTTGGAATGTTGTCAGGTGGATCGGACCTTCTGGAGACAGAGCCTACCAGCGAGGACTTGGACCAGCTAGCCTTTGATCCGGAGCTCTAATTTACTTGTACATTTCATTTTCATTTCTGTTATGCCACTGTTTAGGCATTGCTTTCATTCCATGTATTTACTTTTCAGTTGTATTGTAAAAAGAATGTTAATAAATAAAGTTGTTGTTCATTTACATCTTGTCTCTAGTGTACGTTTTATTTTATATTGCTTCGATACGCTTAGCGTGTTTACTTCTGAGTAAATACGTAGTGGCCTCGTCGCGTCCTCTGCCCGTACACTGAGAAGCGGGGCATGACAGGTTTTGTTGGTGGCCCATGCAAGTCAGCTCTGTGTGGACATACAGGTCAACTCTGTATAGACTTGCAGGCCAGCTCTGCGTGGACAACCTAAGTAATATAACACAAGAGCCAGCAACTAAAAACATTCTTTACAATTCAAATTCCTTGAATCTTCCAATTTCATATATTTTGAATCTGTCTAACCCAAATTTTTCTTTCAAGACTATGGATTCCCCAAATAACACCAGCACCAATTTCAACAACACTCCACCACCCCTACCAATTGCATCGGCCGTAGCTGCTCCGATCAATGAGCAGACGGTACAACTTGAGGTGATCCATAGCCTCCTAGAGGGACAGCAGCAGCAGACTTCTATCTTGATGAACCGTATCGAGGCAAAAGCACCTGGGGTGAAGCAATTCAGGGCCTTGCACCCTAAGCAGTTCTCAGGAAAAGAGAGCCCCTTAGAAGCTGAGAAATAGGCTCAGAGTATTAAAGATGACCTGGCAGCAGCACAAGTGCCAAAGGTCGCTTGGGTTCGAATTGCAAAGCTGCAGCTCACTGATAATGCACGGATCTGGTGGAAGGCGGAAGAAAACCGTCTCACCCAGCCGATCGAATTGAGGACTTACCGTGATATGTTCGACGTAAAGTACTTCCCCGAGACTGGCAGATTCGACATGGAACAACAGTTCATTCACCTACAACAGGGTTCGATGTGGACCAGATCAGTGGATGAGTACGATGCTGAGTTTACCATGCTCAGTTGGTAAGATATGTCTCAATATTTCGATTTTAAAATATCACATAATACACAGCTAATGCAATACCTTAACAGATTTGCGGCACACCTGATACCGACGGATGAGATTAGAGCCCGACGATTCCAACAAGGGTTAGATCCGGAGATCCAGGCTGTATTAGCCACAGGAGATTTCCCGACTCATGAATTAGCTCTGAAAGCGGCATGTCGATATGAGGCAGTGGTAAAGATGAAGGGCATACCTCAGTCTACCGGGATGAAGCGCCTTGCCAACCGGATGGCAAGAGGAGCCTCTTCAGGGCCACCTTTTGTGCCAAGGAGACCGGGAGTACCAAACAACCGGCCTAGCCCAGCCTTTTGCACCTATTGCATGAGGGATGGACATCTGATGAAGGATTGTCGGCGAGTAAATCGCTTTTGCTTAGTCTGCAGCTCAGCTACTCATGTTATTGGGTCTTGTCCTCGTAGACACAACCCATATGCTGCACCCAGGCCAGCAATCACTTACCCGCAACGCCCAGCCATTCAGGCACCTGCTCCGAGACTTGAACTATCTGCTCCACCTCCTCATGGACCGACTGCACCTCCTCCTCGTCGGTTCCATCAAGCTCAAAGGAACCCACCTCAAGGACCAAGGAACGGACAGAGGAATGCTCCTCCAGCAAGGAGGAATGTGCCTAGGCGACAGGCTTTCACAATGACCGTGGAAGAAGCTAAAGCCACCGGCCAAGTCATCACTGGTAACACTTCCCTTTCAAATTCTCTTTCAGTTCATAAACATACCTAGATATCTTTTCCTTATACCTAAAACATATTCCATATAACTTAGGTACAATCTTAGTAGCCTCACTTCTGCACTCGCACTATTCGATACTGGAGCATCTCATTGCTTAATGTCGCAACGGTTCGTCCGAACTCATGCGACTCCAGTCACACCGCTTGTATCCAGCTGGAATGTCAGTTCAGGGAACGACGTTCTAAAGGCAACAATGAGATACAGCCTGTGTCCAGTGATCGTCTGCAGCAGAGAATTTGATGCTGACTTCAAGGTGCTGGACATACCGAACTTCGATGTGGTTCAGGGTATGGATTGGCTCGGAACATTCTATGCTACCATTGACTGTCATCAAAGGAGGGTAGTATTCGAGATTCCAGACCATTCGGTCTTCTATTTCAAAAGTGGAGACCGTATCCTGGAGCCAAGTACTTATAAGGCGAAACCAAAGAAGGCAGTGATTGCGGCAATTCAAGCGGAGGAAGGATCAAAACCAGAAGTGGTTCGAAAGTTCAACGATGTATTTCCTGACGATATAGCAGGTTTGCCTCCTGATCGAGCTCTTGAATTCAGTATTGATTTAATACCAGGAGCACAACCGGTAATCAAATCACCGTATCGACTAAGTCCGGAAGGTTTAAAGGAGATCTGAACTCAGTTGGATGAATTATTAAAGAAATGATGGATTCGTCCTAGCACTTCAAGTTGGGGATCTCCAGTTTAACTTGTGAAGAGGAAGTAAGGTTCATACAGAATGTGCATTGATTATAGAGCCTTGAACGAAGTAACGATAAAGAACAAGTATCCACTCCCGCGCATTAACGATCTGTTCGATCAGGTAAGTGGATCTTGTGTTTTCTCTAAGTTAGATTTTCGTTCGAGTTATTATCAGGGGAAGGTCAAGGAATCTGATTTCCATAAAACGGCATTCAGAACTCGCTATGGTCATTAAGAATTTCTTGTGATGCCATTTGGAGTGACCAACGCACCAGCAATATTCATGAACCTGATGAATCAAATTTTCCGGGAGTACCTAGACAGGTTTGTTGTCATCTTCATCGACGATATCCTGGTGTATTCTAAAAGTCGGAAGGAACATGCCGAGCACCTACGAATTGTCCTGGAAACTCTATGACAATATCAATTCTATGCCAAATATAGCAAATGCGAGTTTTGGCTAGATCGAGTTGGTTTTCTTGTACATATTGTATCAGGCGAAGGAATTTCTGTAGATCCAGCGAAAGTTTTAGCAGTAAGAGAATGTCCGACACCGAAGTCAGTGAAGGACATTCGAAGTTTTTTGGGTCTTGCTGGATATTACCGAAGGTTCATTGAAGGATTTTCGAACATAGCAACACCCCTGACCAAGCTCACACGTAAAGATAAAGAATTCGTGTGGTCAGAAGCATGTGAACAAGCTTTCGTAGAACTCAAGACAAGATTGACATCAACACCTGTTCTCGTTATACCGGACCAATCTGGAGGTTTCAAACTGCATTGCGATGCATCCGGTAAGGGATTAAGATGTGTTCTACATCAGCGCGGTAAGATTGTGGCTTATGCTTCAAGACAGCCGAAAATTCATGAGTGCAATTACCCAACGTATGATTTGGAATTGACGGCCGTAATATTTGCTCTTAAGATTTGGCGCCATTATCTTCTTGGTGAACGAGTGAACATATACACAGATCACAAGAGCCTGAAATATATGTTTACTCATAAGGATCTTAATATGCGGCAGAGACGATGGTTAGAACTCATGGCGGACTTCGACATCAACCTACAATATCACCCAAGGAAAGTGAATGTGGTACCTGATTCCCTTAGTCGCCAACCATTAGCAATGAATCTCACCGCTCAGTGGAAGCTTCAACAAGACTTGCATCATATGGAGATTGAAGTGATCATGCCAGGTAACGCTTCAAGTCTGATGAACTTACAAGTTCAATCTACCATTGTCAATCAGATCAAAGCAGCTCAAGCAAGTGATGCTACATTGCAAAAGATCAGAGAACAAGTAGAGAATGGACTTAGAACAGATTTCATCATCCATAAAGACGGATCCTTGAGATATGGCAACAGACTGTGTGTACCAAAAGGTTCTGTTCAGGACGAGTTAATGAAAGAAGCTTACAGCTCTCCCTACTCAGTACACCCTGGAGGTACAAAGATGTACAAAGATCTGCGTCAAAACTACCGGTGTCATGGAATGAAACGTGAAGTAGCTAGAAGCGTTGCTAAATGCTTGGTATGTCAGCAAGTAAAGGCTGAACATCACAGGACAGTTGGTTTACTTCAACCGTTACCAATCCCGGAATGGAAGTGGCAACACATCACGATAGATTTTGTGACTGCACTTCCTCACAGCACAAAGGGTAACGATGCGGTATGGGTTATTGTGGATCGACTCACAAAGTCGGCTCACTTCATCCCATTTCGAGTTGGCCAATCAACTGAGTAATTAGCAAAGAAGTACATGGAGGTAAGAATCTAAATAAGATTTAAAATCTTCATAAATGTACTATCTCTGATACCCATGAACTCATGTAGGAAATCGTGAGACTTCATGGAGTACTAGTCTGCATTGTCTCCGATCGTGACACTAGATTTCGATCGGAATTTTGGCAAAGTCTGCAAGCGAGCTTGGGAACAAGTCTTAACTTCAGCACAGCTTATCATCCACAAACTGATGGTCAGTCTGAGTGAACTATTCAGATCTTGGAGGATATGCTCAGAGCGTGTATGCTAGACTTCGAAGGATCGTGGGAAGATCACCTACATCTTGTAGATTTTTCATACAACAACAGCTACCAAGCAAGTATCGGAATGGCACCTTTTGCAGCGCTTTATGGAAGGAAGTGTCGATCGCTATTAAGTTAGGACGACATCGGAGATAAGGAACTCCTTGGACCTGAGATGATAGTAGCAACTGTCGACGTAGTTCGTACTATCAGGGAAAGAATGCGCATAGCCCAAGATCGACAGAAGGGGTTTGTAACACCCGAGCCCAATTCTATAATTTTCAGTTACTGTTTGAGCATAATGTGGTACTCATTTCATTTAACTTGCTTGTTTGTTGCTTACTGTAAAATTTACCCGGCAAAGTCATTTCTACATATAACAAATTTTGGCATCTAAAATAAAATTGAAAATATTTATCTTGGCCTACTTGACACCCCTAGCCTCGTGGTAGCGTCCGTGCATTGTGTTCTCGTCCCGTTCAGTGAAACGGGCGAGTTTGGACGGCTACGCGCGCGTACATGTGTCCGTTTTGGGGGTATGCTTTTTAATCATAAAACACTTAATTTTAAAATTTGGATCCCGCTTAAAATCCTATTATTTCAATTTCAAATTTTTGGACTCGACCCGGGCGCGATTTGGAAATATTTTATTTGGCGCCAAAATCCCAAATTTTAATATTATTAAAACCATCGCATATATTTCTCTAACTAACCTGATATCTTACTGTTCATTACCTATCTTTTAAATCTTTAAATTAACCTATATATATATATCCTACTGTTACTTAAAATGTTTTGAATCTTTAATTAATATTTATCCCTAACTAACGATTCCCCTTTAGCCAATCGCGTTCCTTTTAATTCCGTGGGCCCCCACCTGCAGCTCTCTCTCTCTCTCCCCCGATCTCTATCTCTCTCTCTCTCTATCTTTCTATCTCTCTCTCTCTCTAACTCTCTCTCTCTCCTGTATATATTATACAGTTGTCCCTTCACATTTTTTTCCCAGAGCAGAAAACCCATCGCGAGAAAACCCTACGGCCTAACCCTGCCGCCTCGTCACCGTCGCCGCCCCAGCTCCGACGCCGGCGCCACCGTCGCCTCCGCCTCCTCTTTCCAACCTCGACATCCCTTCCTTCTCCCCGTATGCTCGGCGCCGCAACAGAGACCTCCGGCCAACCCGTGCCTTCTCTGTTTGGCCGGAAACACCGTCGGCGACCCTCGTCGTCGTCACCTGCGCCACCGCCGACCACCTCCTCTTCACCTGCGCACCAGACCCGACCACTTCCTCTCCCTCTCCACCTTCTCTCCTTCTCCAATATCCACAGCCCCAGCCTACCGCCTGCAGCATCCTCGCCGGCGCCCCATCGCCGTCGACCCCATCGCTGTCGCAACCTCTGCAATCCCACGAAGTACCCCGATCCGCGTGGTCCCATTGTTCGTTGTTTGGGTTCAATCCGTGAACCGTGCGTCCGTCGCGTGTTTCCCCGCCGACGTTACGTCCGTTTTTCCCGGTTCGCGACCCGTCGAGGCAAGTATCACTTGCTACATGCTATACTATACAATTATATATGTTTTGACTCATTAAACCTGCAAAACTTAACTCGGTATGGTTGTTTCCTCATTGGGTTGCAATATGACATATAACATTTTTTTCAGTTAACATGGAAATTACAATTTGCTACTATTAACCTACGAACCAAGTTTACCTGTTAATCACATTTTACCGTTAATAGATTATAGCACCTTCCTATGTAGTTCTATTACATTCGGATGTTTGTATTCAAAGACTTGATATAACAGTATTGCATCATCCTTTAAACTGTTGCACCGCTAAGGGTGCTCAAAACCTGTTAATAAAGCAAAACAGTTGCACTATATTAATGCACTATGGTGACTGAATGAACTGCTTATTTTATTGCTTATTTCCTGCTGTTAATCCCCTGTTCGATTACAAATCTGTTGTGAGCACACCCACGACATCGTTACATCTTGACTTGACTTGTTACCCATGATATATATTGTTACACCTGACATGGCACTGTTTACTGTTGACCTGACCTG
This sequence comes from Agapanthus africanus, assembly GCA_030015575.1. Taxonomy (NCBI): domain Eukaryota; kingdom Viridiplantae; phylum Streptophyta; class Magnoliopsida; order Asparagales; family Amaryllidaceae; genus Agapanthus; species Agapanthus africanus. The sequence goes on from CM057349.1 coordinate 489,423,554, forward strand.
TTACCTGATCTCGTGCCTAATGCCAACAAACCTGACATGTTGTCCTCATGGACCATTCCTGTTGTCTATCCAGACAAACCTACTGTTACCTGATCTCGTGTTGGCATTAGCTCTTGACTACTGAATACCTGACCTGACACATATAACTTGGGGGTATGGGGAAATCAAAAGTGTAAACTAAAGTGTAACTTAAAAGGGTATTACTTGATCCGTGGTCCCGGGGGGTAACGGGACAGAGCCATTCGTGACTCTTACATCTTCCTGATCCGTGGTCCCGGGGGGCAACGGGACAGAGCCACTATTGGTTCCCTTCTTCCTGATCCGTGGTCCCGGGGGGTAACGGGACATATCCTTTGAGTTACATGGAGGATTACTCAAATTGATTTTAAAGACTTTAGACTAGGAAACCCGATAGAACAGTTTAGTTATCCACTGCACATTACCCTGCACCGCTTGTTTCACATTATTGCTTTATTCATGTTTAGTTCTGCATTGCCTATTACACTGTTCATATTATATTACTTGTTGACATGACGCGCTGACGTCTGGGTTTTGCATGGCCCAGATTCCGTACCGCTGTTGCAGTCCAAGCAGGAGTACTTCAGCCAGCAGGCTGAGCTGTGAGTTCAGTAGTAGTTAGTTTTATTTCCTGCATTTATTTCCTGATGTGAGCCCGCATTATGGGACACACTTTTCAGTTATTTGTATTGGATCATTTGCTTCCGCATTTATTTATTATTGACTCCTGTTATTCTGGATTATGGACATGTTTTAGATAGTTTTATCTTGTTCTTGATATCTCTACAGCCGTAATGTGACTGTGGATGGATACTTCCTACCCACAGGTAGCATGGTTGGCTATGTCACGTGCCCAATCTAGCGTACTCTGGGAAGCGGGGCGTGACATGGTTCTTTTGGTATCAGAGACATAGGTTAGTTGGGTTGATTCTTTTGTAGTTGGGTATTGTACCCAATACCCGTGTTTAGGAAACATGTCCTGCCACCTTGACAGTTTTACCATTCTTGAATCACATTCTTCCTGATTATATCTTTTACGATGTGCAAACTTCCTTTGCATATCGATTCGAAAACCTGATTCCTTGTTATCTCTAGGACTTAGGCGACTTGGATGGAGTTATGTAATTGTGGCTATGATACCGCGGCATAGTTACAATACGGTACTCTATTTAAGTATCTTGGAGTTCTAGCCTTGATCTATATTCAGAATCTATCATCATGCTAATGTTGGGTGTTTTGAGTTCAGGAATATGGCAGATAAGAATTTGAAGACGTACCAGAGGCGTGTGGACGAAGCCGCCATGCTTGGAGTGATAAGGGGAATGCTGGAGAATCAAAAGAGACAGACCGAGCTGATCCAGCAGCAAGAAGATTCATTTCAGGAAGGTTTGCAGATCGTTCAGCAGTCTGTAAACAACGTTGGAGCTAAACCAGTTGACCGAGTAGGGACCGTGGCAGATTTCAGACATTTGGGTCCGTCTACATTCACTAGTTTGGAGGAACCGTTGCCAGCCGAGCAGTGGCTAGTCGACACGGAGAATTTACTGATTGCGGCACAGATTCCAGAGGACAAAAGAGTTGACGTGGTACGCATTCAGTTAGTGGACTACGCCCGAGAGTGGTGGCTTGTGGAAGAGACCCGCTTGCCCAAGCCAATCAAGTGGGCGGATTTTTCTAAGAGTTTCCTGGAGAAGCTCTTCCCGCGGACTGCACGGGAGGAAATGGAAGAGAAATTTATTGGGCTGAGGCAGAATGGAGCAACCGTGGATGTGCATGCAGCAGAGTGGAAGAGACTCAGCCGTTTCGCTGGACCTTTAGTCGCCAACGAGGCAGACAGGGCATGAAGGTTTATGCGCAGTTTGAATGTGGACATCCAAAGGCAGACCGTCTCCCTGGGTTTAACCACTTTCTCACAAGTTCTTACGGCAGCTCGAGAACAGCAGAGCATATCGGAAAAAAAAAATGGGAGTTCACAGCAGACAACAGTTGCGGTAAGGAAGCAGTTCTGTCGGGCCAGTCGAGTTTAGGGCTAGGCCGACAAACAATGTTCTTGCAGCTATGGAAGTTGATGGTAGTGAAGAGCCGGCGGTTGTTCGCGATTTTATGGACGTATTTGAAGATGTATCGGACTTGCCGCCGAAGCGAGACGTGGAGTTCGCGATTGACCTTATTCCTGGTGCAGCGCCAGTATCTAAAGCGTATTATCCAATGGCACCAGTGGAATTGGAAGAAGTTAAGAAACAAGTTGCTGAACTGCTTGAGAAGGGTTGGATTCGAAGCAGCAACTCGCCTTGGGGAGCTCCAGTCCTTCTAGTAAAGAAGAAGGATGGCACGAGAAGGATGTGCATCGACTATCGAGAATTAAACCGGGTGACTATTAAGAACAAGTACCCGATCCCTCGCATTGGAGAACTTTTTGAGCAGCTTAGTGGCGCGAGGGTATTCTCGAAACTGGATTTGCGATCCGGATATCATCAGGTCCGAGTGAAAGCAGAAGATATTTGCAAGACGGCGTTTCGAACTCGGTATGGACATTACGAGTATCTAGTGATGCCCTTCGGAGTAACGAATGCGCCGGCAATATTCATGGATTTGATGAACCGAGTCTTTTCACCATTCTTGGACCAGTTTATTGTGGTATTCATTGACGATATTCTGGTTTACTCGAAGAGTTTTGAGGAGCATGCTGAGCATTTGAGGATCGCGCTGCAGACATTGAGACAAGAGAAATTGTATGCGAAGATGAGTAAGTGCGAATTTTGGCTGGAAGAAGTGAAGTTTCTGGGGCATGTTGTGTCGGGCGATGGAATCGCCGTCGATCCCGAAAAGATTGCAGCAGTTCGAGATTGGCCTATTCCAAGGAATGTAGCTGAGATAAGAAGTTTCCTTGGATTAGCCGGATACTACAGGAGATTTGTGGAGAACTTCGCTCGTTTGGCAGAACCGCTGACCAAGCTTACGCGCAAGGAGGTACCTTTTGTATGGACGGATAAATGTGCGTTGGCTTTCGAGACGTTGAAGCAGAAGTTGATAACTGCCCCTATCCTGACCGTACCAGACAATTCTGGAGGGCTGGTGATTCATAGCGACACATCTGGGAAAGGATTGAGATGTGTTTTGATGCAGCATGGGAAGGTCGTAGCATACGCATCAAGACAACTGAAGACCCATGAGAAGAATTATCCAACTCATGACTTGGAGCTTGCGGCTGTAATTTTCGCTTTGAAGATTTGGAGACACTACCTTTTGGGTGAGAGAGTCGAAGTCTTTACAGATCACAAGAGTTTGAAGTATGTGTTCACTCAGAAGGAGTTGAACATGAGGCAGCGTAGATGGTTGGAGCTGATGGCCGACTACGACCTTGATCTTAAGTACCATCCGGGAAAGGTTAACGTCGTGCCGGATGCGCTTAGTCGGTTACCAGCAATTCAGGTGTTAACTACGCAGAGGGAGATCATTGCAGAGTTTCGAAGATTCGACTTGGAGGTTGTGCTACCACATTCTACGGGACAGTTGATGCAGTTGCAAGTACAGTCGTCCTTGGTTGAGAAGATTAAAGCGGCACAATCGCAGGGTCCTAGACTGCAGAAGTTTCGAGAGCAGGTTGAGGCTGGACTACGAAGAGATTTACTGGTCCACGAAGATGGTTCGTTGAGGTATGGTAGCCGTCTGTGTGTGCCAAAGGGAGATGTTCGTGAAGAGCTTATGAAGGAGGCACACAGTTCAGCTTACTCTGTACATCCAGGAGGCACAAAGATGTACCGTGATATTCGACAGCATTTCTGGTGGGAAGGCATGAAATGGGAGATTGCTCGCTTCGTAGCTAAGTGCTTGGTATGTCAGCAAGTCAAGGCTGAACACCAAAGGGTTGCTGGTTTGTTGCAACCACTTCCGATTCCTCAGTGGAAGTGGGAACATATAACCATGGATTTCGTGACGGCTTTACCGCGGAGTCCAAAGGGCAACAATGCAGTGTGGGTGATTGTCGATCGGTTGACCAAGGCAGCTCACTTTATTCCTTTTCGGGTTGGTCAATCAACGGAGACTTTGGCAGAACGGTACATGCAAGAGATTGTAAGACTGCATGGCGTACCGGTGAGCATCGTGTCCGATCGGGACACTCGGTTCTTATCACACTTCTGGAGGAGTTTACAGGAAAGTTTGGGGACTCGATTGAAGTTTAGCACAGCTTATCATCCTCAAACTGATGGTCAATCGGAGAGGATGATCCAAACTCTTGAAGACATGTTGAGAGCATGCATGTTGGACTTCAAGGGTTCATGGGAGGATCACCTACACTTGGTGGAGTTTTCTTACAACAATAGTTTCCAAGCAACTATCCAGATGGCTCCGTTTGAAGCTTTGTACGGTCGTAAGTGCCGTTCACCTGTTTGTTGGGATGATGTTGGTGAACGAAGATTACTGGGACCAGATTTGGTGGTACAGACAGTTGAAAAGGTGAATACCATCAGGAAGCATATGAAGGCAGCTCAAGACAGACAGAAAGGTTGGGCTGACACGTCAAGAAGACCTCTAGAGTTCGCCGTGGGTGATTTGGTATTTTTGAGGATATCACCGACTAGAGGGGTGATTCGTTTTGGGAGTCGAGGGAAGCTTAGTCCTCGATTCGTTGGACCCTTCGAGATATTGGAACGCGTGGGAGAGGTAGCTTACCGTTTGGAGTTACCGCAGTCCTTGGCGGGTGTGCACGATGTGTTTCATGTATCTCAACTACGAAGGTATGTTCGAGATGAAACACACGTCTTGGATCATTCGGAGTTAACTGTACGTGAGGACCTAACTTTTGAGGAGCGACCGGTTGAAATCATGGATCGAAGGGAAAAGGTTCTTAAGAACAAGGTTATCCCCCTTGTGCTTGTTTCTTGGGGTAATCGCTCACATGGAGAGTCCACTTGGGAACGAGAAGATGAAATCCGGCAGAAGTTTCCTCACCTTTTCTTGTAGTTATCTATCTTTGTATTCTTGGAATTTCGAGGACGAAATTCTTTTTGTAGTTGGGTATAATATAACACCCGAGCCCAATTCTATAATTTTCAGTTACTGTTTGAGCATAATGTGGTACTCATTTCATTTAACTTGCTTGTTTGTTGCTTACTGTAAAATTTACCCGGCAAAGTCATTTCTACATATAACAAATTTTGGCATCTAAAATAAAATTGAAAATATTCATCTTGGCCTACTTGACACCCCTAGCCTCGTGGTAGCGTCCGTGCATTGTGTTCTCGTCCCGTTCAGTGAAACGGGCGAGTTTGGACGGCTACGCGCGCGTACATGTGTCCGTTTTGGGGGTATGCTTTTTAATCATAAAACACTTAATTTTAAAATTTGGATCCCGCTTAAAATCCTATTATTTCAATTTCAAATTTTTGGACTCGACCCGGGCGCGATTTGGAAATGTTTTATTTGGCGCCAAAATCCCAAATTTTAATATTATTAAAACCATCGCATATATTTTTCTAACTAACCTGATATCTTACTGTTCATTACCTATCTTTTAAATCTTTAAATTAACCTATATATATATCCTACTGTTACTTAAAATGTTTTGAATCTTTAATTAATATTTATCCCTAACTAACGATTCCCCTTTAGCCAATCGCGTTCCTTTTAATTCCGTGGGCCCCCACCTGCAGCTCTCTCTCTCTCTCTCTCCCGATCTCTATCTCTCTCTCTCTTTCTATCTCTCTCTCTCTCTAACTCTCTCTCTCTCCTGTATATATTATACAGTTGTCCCTTCACATTTATTTTCCCAGAGTAGAAAACCCATCGCGAGAAAATCCTACGGCCTAACCCTGCCGCCTCGTCACCGTCGCCGCCCCAGCTCCGTCGCCGGCGCCACCGTCGCCTCCGCCTCCTCTTTCCAACCTCGACGTCCCCTCCTTCTCCCCGTGTGCTCGGCGCCGCAACAGAGACCTCCGGCCAACCCGTGCCTTCTCTGTTTGGCCAGAAACACCGTCGGCGACCCTCGTCGTCGTCACCTGCGCCACCGCCGACCACCTCCTCTTCACCTGCGCACCAGACCCGACCACTTCCTCTCCCTCTCCACCTTCTCTCCTTCTCCAATATCCACAGCCCCAGCCTACCGCCTGCAGCATCCTCGCCGGCGCCCCATCGCCGTCGACCCCATCGCTGTCGCAACCTCTGCAATCCCACGAGGTACCCCGATCCGCGTGGTCCCATTGTTCGTTGTTTGGGTTCAATCCGTGAACCGTGCGTCCGTCGCGTGTTTCCCCGCCGACGTTACGTCCGTTTTTCCCGGTTCGCGACCCGTCGAGGCAAGTATCACTTGCTACATGCTATACTATACAATTATATATGTTTTGACTCATTAAACCTGCAAAACTTAACTCGGTATGGTTGTTTCCTCATTGGGTTGCAATATGACATATAACATTTTTTTCAGTTAACATGGAAATTACAATTTGCTACTATTAACCTACGAACCAAGTTTACCTGTTAATCACATTTTACCGTTAATAGATTATAGCACCTTCCTATGTAGTTCTATTACATTCGGATGTTTGTATTCAAAGACTTGATATAACAGTATTGCATCATCCTTTAAACTGTTGCACCGCTAAGGGTGCTCAAAACCTGTTAATAAAGCAAAACAGTTGCACTATATTAATGCACTATGGTGACTGAATGAACTGCTTATTTTATTGCTTATTTCCTGCTGTTAATCCCCTGTTCGATTACAAATCTGTTGTGAGCACACCCACGACATCGTTACATCTTGACTTGACTTGTTACCAATGATATATATTGTTACACCTGACATGGCACTGTTTACTGTTGACCTGACCTGTTACCTGATCTCGTGCCTAATGCCAACAAACCTGACATGTTGTCCTCATGGACCATTCCTGTTGTCTATCCAGACAAACCTACTGTTACCTGATCTCGTGTTAGCATTAGCTCTTGACTACTGAATACCTGACCTCACACATATAACTTGGGGGTATGGGGAAATCAAAAGTGTAAACTAAAGTGTAACTTAAAAGGGTATTACTTGATCCGTGGTCCCGGGGGGTAACGGGACAGAGCCATTCGTGACTCTTACATCTTCCTGATCCGTGGTCCCGGGGGGAAACGGGACAGAGCCACTATTGGTTCCTTTCTTCCTGATCCGTGGTCCCGGGGGGTAACGGGACATATCCTTTGAGTTACATGGAGGATTACTCAAATTGATTTTAAAGACTTTAGACTAGGAAACCCGATAGACAGTTTAGTTATCCACTGCACATTACCCTGCACCGCTTGTTTCACATTATTGCTTTATTCATGTTTAGTTCTGCATTGCCTATTACACTGTTCATATTATATTACTTGTTGACATGACGTGCTGACGTCTGGGTTTTGCATGGCCCAGATTCCGTACCGCTGTTGCAGTCCAAGCAGGAGTACTTCAGCCAGCAGGCTGAGCTGTGAGTTCAGTAGTAGTTAGTTTTATTTCCTGCATTTATTTCCTGATGTGAGCCCGCATTATGGGACACACTTTTCAGTTATTTGTATTGGATCATTTGCTTCCGCATTTATTTATTATTGACTCCTGTTATTCTGGATTATGGACATGTTTTAGATAGTTTTATCTTGTTCTTGATATCTCTACAGCCGTAATATGACTGTGGATGGATACTTCCTACCCACAGATAGCATGGTTGGCTATGTCACGTGCCCAATCTAGCGTACTCTGGGAAGCGGGGCGTGACAGGGTTGATGCAAAGCGCTGTCATTTGGAGTTCCAGCCGGGAAATCACGTATTTCTGAAGATATCTCCGAACCGTGGAGTGATTCATTTTGGAAGACGGGGTAAGCTAAGTCCAAGGTATATTGGACCGTTCCACATACTCGAACGAGTCGGTGAAGTGGCTTATCGCTTGGCACTTCCACTTATCATTGGAAGGAGTGCACAATGGGTTCCACATATCCCAACTCAGAAGGTATGTGAGTGACCCCAGCCATGTTCTTAATCATTCCGAGCTTACTGTACAGCCAGACTTATCTTGTGAGCTGCAACCTGTTGAGATCCTGGATAGAAAGGTGAAGTCACTTCGGAATAAGGAAGTCAACTGGTTCGAGTGATGTGGAGAAAGGACACACCAGGAGAATAAACATGGGAAAGGGAGGATGAGATGCGTGCAAGATACCCTCATCTATTTGTAAACTAGTTCTTAGAATAAATTATAAATTTCGAGGACGAAATTTTTGTAAGGAGTGTAGACTGTAACAACTCCAAATTCTATGTACAGAAAATTCATTAAAAGTTAATGTACAATTGGGGTATTTATAATTCCTGTGAATGCTATAAGTATTTTTTTTGCTTTAGAACAGCAAGAAGGAGCTTGTAGCTCAATGGTAAGACCTTGCACTGCTGAGACATAGCACCGGAGTTCGAATCCCATCAGCCACATTTTCTTTTTGTTTTATTTTCTTTTAATCTTTTTAGAAGCTCAAGAGTTTGCATGTGCACTGCACGTAAACTGAAGAGTCACACTTAAAACAAACAAGTGCACTGAGGTATTCAAACCGTCAGAGACACGTGGCCCCAATCCAAGCCCCCACCTCTATGATCGAACCGGCGAGAATGCTCCATAGGCCGGCGCCGCTGGTTTTCTATGGTCCAAACCCAAAATTTTTCTTTTTCCCTAGACCCTTGGACTCCCCCCTTAACTCCTGTATTGCTTATTTACTCTGCACATTTTCCAGAGGCAATAAATCACCCATTTACTTCATTTTTAATACATATTTTAATTCACCCTTTCATCACCCCTAAACCCTAATGTTTCCTATAAATACCACTCCATTTCACACCCCTCATTACTCACAAATCCCTGCCAAAACTCTCAAGAATTCCCAAGTCTTATATTGTGCAAGTGGAGTTAATGAAAGGCGAAGCTTCGACGAAGTTCCGGCGGCGATACAAGGAGTTTTCGGCAACGAAACGAAGCACCGATGAATTCTAGACCTCCTTCTACCTCCCCATATCTCATCAAAGCCTGTAAGTCGCTGTTTCTCTTCTTTTCTCTATTCTAAAAAACTTTCAAAAACTAAAACCCAACGGAAGCGGAGTTAGTTCGACTTCCGATTCGGTTTTCCTTTAAAAACTATATTTTTCTTAATTAAGATAATTTCATATTCTTACATATTGCTTAACAAACATTAACAAAACCATTAAATCAAGTTTCACCTCAAAATAATCATTTTTGTGATAATTATCGCATTTTTACATAAAACTACCACATACTATTTATTTCGACATTAAAACCTTTATACCTTGCTATACTTTAGATAATTCACGAGGTAATGACCTACCTCATCACAACACACATATCTATCATAGCACAGTTGATTTTGGGACAATAGAATACGGGAAATACGATTTACAAATAAATACCCTAAACTTATAAAACCGTTTTCGATACAAATGTGTATTAATCATTTCCATACAATTGCGCCTCTACAACCCATTTTGGGGACCTCGTTCGGGATGGTGCGGACTATCGCACATTCCCGGGATTAGTAGAGCGAGATGCAGACCTCCGCAAGGAGCATTCGATCTCGATGGAATTTTTATACATTTTTCTTTAGAAAATGAGATTTCTACAAGAAAATAAATAAATTATTTTCATTAAATATATATATATATATATATTATCAAAATATCTATTTTGATTACATAAATATTCAAAGATTTCTAAATCAAAGGAATCACTATTATATGAAAATACCATCCAAATACAACACAAGTACAATATTTCAAGAAAATACCATATATTATGGAAACTAAGTTCTATTTACTAGAAATTGCACGAATGTAAAATACACATCTATGAAAACTCTAAAGACGATAATTAAATACTTGAGGTGTATTTTGAAATTATGCCAAAACTATTTTTATATAAAAACCCCTCAAGTTATTCTAAATTACAATAAGGACCCTAATAAACATAGCTTTAAGCGGGACCAGTCTCTTGAGCCTCAGGGAGCCGGAGATATGGGTGCTTGCCTATCTAAGGTAGACAAACTAACAAATGGTATTATTAACACGGTAATTATCTTGGAAAAAGACACAAATCCTGCCGTCCATGTGCAGCAGTTACCGATAACATCAAAACAATTCAGGACTTCAATTTCTTTTAAAAGTGTCTGACTCGGACTGAGTATCAATATAATCAATCTGACTTGAATGTGATTCAAGTACAAAACTACAATTCAACATGAATCCATGAATCCATATATTCAAGCTATATCAATCTATAACACTTGACCGAACCGAACCATGGATATACTCCATTTACATGTTCATCCATTATATCCGTTCCATTACTGATACATGGTTTCGGCAAGTCATCCATATACAATCTACAATACAAGACTATATAATACAATCAATACAATCAAGACATCGCGGGGTTTATAAGGGGTAGATTGGTACGGAAGGTGTTAGAAGTGGCACGAGACTGCAACCATAAGACACCTAACCTGAATCTCCATTGCCGTTGTACCGTGGCTGAACGGTTCCTTGTACTCCGTAAACCTTAGTCTCCAGGATAGTGAGACTCCTCTCGTATACACTGGCACTTTCTGTACCAAGCTACAAACAACAGCGTAACATTATAATACAACTTTAAAAGTTACATTCTCCTTCTGTCTATTCTGTCTCTTCTTACTTTTGGGACTTACCGAGCGATTGTTCGCTGACGACATTCCTTTCTTCTTTCTTTGGAATGTTGTCAGGTGGATCGGACCTTCTGGAGACAGAGCCCACCAGCGAGGACTTGGACCAGCTAGCCTTTGACCCGGAGCTCTAGTTTACTTGTACATTTCATTTTCATTTCTGTTATGCCATTGTTTAGGCATTGCTTTCATTCTATATATTTACTTTTCAGTTGTATTGTAAAAAGAATGTTAATAAAGAAAGTTGTTGTTCATTTACATCTTGTCTCTTGTGTACATTTTATTTTATATTGTTTAGATACGCTTAGCGTGTTTACTTCTGAGTAAATACGTAGCGGCCTTTTCGCGTCCTCTGCCCGTACACTGGGAAGCGGGACGTGACAATCAATAAACCCCAGTCTACCCTAGGTAGAGGAAATCTATAGTACGCCTGACAAGCGACGCGTATTCCCATCTCAATGGGGTGACGAAAAACACTCTATAGATTCTGGCACGCCTGGTGGGACATTTTCTCTCCTCCCATATTTCGGGTTAAACGTTCATGCGAACTCAATAAACATACATATCGATATTTATACTAAAATAATGCTCTTTCATGCAGGATTTCAAGCGATCAAGCCTCAACAATGTCTCCAAGGACAAGCTCAACTCTCAACACAGCTCCCATCTCCTACACAATGAAGATAGACGCCGGGACGATCCTCCCAGTCAGTTTCGAGCGACAGTGGGAGGAGCCGCCACTGCCATTTGGCTCTATTCTGTTCATGCCAGCTAACTTCATCCCAGCTCCTCAAGTTCCAGTAACAGACAGACCGGCCACGAAAGCCAGGAAGCCAAATGTAGTGATCTCGAGGGTGCCACTACCCAATCGCAGGTCGGTGTTTGAATGACTTTCCTTGGCTCCAGCTAGGGGAAAGGCCATCAACACGAACAAAGTAACAGGGCATCTTGGGCAAGCTCCATTGGTGCCCCTGACAACTGCTCAATCGGGTACCTTCTCTAAGCTCCCCGTCAATCGACTCACGATGGATTCCTGGATGATGGATGCTCGTCAAGCCTTCAAAATCGAGAAGCTAAGACAGAAAAGGCTCAGATACAGAGCCAACAAAAGGGCTAGGGCTCCTACTAGGCTAAGCTTCATGAGGTTCCAAGAATAGAGTTACCCCACAACAACAACTGAATCGGGTGTAAAATTCGCCAACTCTTTTGAACCACTAAAATTGGTCCAGATGTATGCCATGACCTCAAGAGTCAAGAAAGCTGCGATCCGGACAGCGCCACCCAAGGACCCAGTCAGACCAACCGTCTTCAGTCGTGTGTCCTTTCCAGAAGAGGAAGGTCCACGACGATGGTCCGAAAAATCAGCCGCCAAAGATAAAAAGATGGCTGGATATGTGGTCCACAATGTCTACATGCTGGACACGCACAGCAAAAACAAGGACGGGGCCATCACATCTCAAATACAATCTAGTATGAATGTGGCTGCCAATTTCCAAGACCAGCATCCTTTGGAAGCTACTGAAAACCCTTCTAGTGAGGCTGATAAGCAGAGAGATCCATCGGTTCATGAGGAGTCAGGCTCGGAAAGCGAAGTGGAGCCAATCTTTCGCCCCAAGACCACAGAGCAGCAACTTCTCCAAGAGTTCTAGAAGCAGCACAGAAATAAAGACAAGGAGACGGCCGAGCTCTACTCAAACATTAACGACTTGACAAACGTAGTCTTACAGCTCACGGCCCAAGTCGCCTCTCAACCGCCCAATCAAGCACAGGGCTCTGCTCATGAACCGGGGGACGGTGTCCCGAGACAGCCGACGTCTATTCCCTCAAAACCAAAGGTGGGCGAGCCGCATGAAAGTCGGCCGCAGCCTATCTTGGGAAATATCTTGACTACCGATGACAGCAACCCGCTAACGCAAGATCAAATCATGGATTTGGTCACCAATAAAGTCAAAACATTAGTAGCCAAAGCTGGAGAGCAAAAAGATGTCAGCAGTAGCGGGAGACCATATCCTACTCGGTACTATCTTGTGGAGTTTCCCACTGGCTATGTCGTCCCCAAATTTGAAAGGTTCGATGGGACGGGAAATGCGAACCGGGACATTGCCCAATTTAAAGCATCATGCGCAAATAATGGGGTCAATGATGCGCTCCTTCTCCGTCAGTTTGTCAATAGCTTGACCGATGTTGCTTTCGATTGGTATGCAAGAATACCGGATGACTCGATCATGACGTTCACTCAAATAGAATCCATGTTCAAGCAAAGGTTCATGAGCGTCAGCGATAAAATCACCATTGTCGACCTCGTAAGGACCGAGCCAAAGAACAACGAAAACAACATGGATTTTATAGTCTGATGGTGCAATCTCTCTTTCAAATATGAACCGCCGTTGGAGCAAGACCAATCCGTCAGTCTTCTTATAGAAAATCTGAACAACTGGATGAAACCTTTCCTATGCACCGCAGGCCTCAAAACATTCCAAGAGCTGACCAAGAAAGTTCAAATGTTGGAATGCTCAAAGCCTGAGTCCACTCAAGGTCTCCAATTCACAAACAGACCGAAACATCGAAGGGAAGACGACCGGAAAAGCGAAAGTTCCAATAGCACCGATTCTCTAAATAAGCAGAGAGCGGGCGGAGCAAAGATTAACAAATCTCGAGATCCAACTTTGGAGGAAAGGAAAAATAAGATCTACTCTTTTAGAAGAGACAAGGTTTCCAAAATATTCAAAGATGCTCTGAAGAATGGCCTGCGGTTACCAGAACCAAAAAAGCTAAGTGAAGCGAACAGGACTGATCATCCCAACTTTTGCCTATACCACCAAGTGCTGGGACACACTATTGAAGACTATTGCATCTTCAAGGATTAGGTCGAGAAACAATACAAGACGGGAGAAATATCATCGTCCCCTAGTGTGTTGACAAACGATCGAGCCGCGGCCGCCAATTTTATACAAACAGAGACCGAGATATTTGGCGAACCGACCGCTCTCAATTGTTCACCCTCCCCTTAAAGGGGCAAACCATGGCAACAATCCAAAGGTCCAGCGATTAACGTTGATGATGAGGGGGTAAGAAACAGATGCGCGATCCATACGGTCTACATGGTCAAACCTGGAGAAACGAACCCTCCTACGCATCACAGCCATGACGATGATATGGTCGGCGCCACCCAATATTGGATCGTTTCAGATAATGATAAAGGCCCTGCTCGAGCTGCTAAGCAAAAGAAGCCCATGGTTCTTGGGGAATCAAGCTTAGGCGATGAGGATAGCCCAGTCATCATCCCCAAAACTACAGAACAAGCGTTATTCTAATGGCTTCAAGAGCAATTTCAGGACCGTGATAGGGAGTTAGCCAAGATCCATTCCAAAGTCGACGATCTGGTGAATATTGTGGAAAATCTCGCAACCCGAGTCCTTCAAATACAATCACAACAAAATCAAAATTTGGTCCATGAACCAGGGATTGATGTCCTAAAGTAGCCAATAGCTATCCTCTCTGGTCTAAGAGCGGAATACCTTCATGAAAGTCGAAGGCGGCTAGCCCCCAGGAAAGTCCTGGCGCATGGTTGCGACCAGTTGACACGGGACATAATTAAGAGAAAGTCATCAGCAGATCCTGAAACTCTCCAGGGCCTACTTAAAAGAGTCCAGATGCTGGAAGATGCGGGTCTCGAATCTCTTCCAAACTACTAATATAACAACAAGTCCAAATATCCGGAGAACGACAACCGCAAAGGTGGGCCTTCCAAGGACACTGAATCCTCAAATGTATCTACCGAGCAAAGCAGGCGAGGAGCAGGCAGGCCTTATGCCGACCAGCCTTGAAAATCAGTGTTAGGAGGGAGAGGAGAATCGCCCCTGGAAGAGAAATTGAATAAGTTCTATTCTTTCAGAAGGGACAGAGTCCGTAAAATATTCAAGGACGCCATGAGCTGAAATTGCCTAATTCAAAAAGACCACATGAAGCAAACATGACTGGTGATCCTTTGTACTGCCCGTATGACAGAATGGTGAGTCATACCATTGAAGACTGCTTTAGTTTCAAGAATTGGATGGAAAAATAATATAATGAGGGAGTGGTCTCATTGGCCAAAGACGCGTTAGCAGAAAACCAAGCTATGATCGTCCGCTCCATTCAAACGAAGACCAAAACCCTCTGGGGCAAACGACTCAATCGCCAGCTCTAGAAAATGACCCAGTTCATCACAGTTTCTACGGGACACGCGTGAACGTCTCTCCAAAAGGACAAAGAGAGCATTGAAGCGCCATGAGATCAAAGTCCAAGGATTTTTGAATAAGTGCACGGTAAGGAACACCACGTCGTTAAACTGGGAACATTCGACCTCTGAGTCGTTAAACTGGGGATGTAAAAAAATGTGTGTAAATAAAAAAAAAGCCGAAATGATGGGGCAACTTGCAATAAAAATCAGCGAGTAAAATAAAAATAAAAATAAACGGCCGAAATGATGGGGCAATCGCGAATAAACAGCCAAAATGATTGGGCAATCGCGACCTTCGCGATAAGAAAAGCTGAAATGGTGGAGCAATCGTGGTAAAAAAATCCCCAAATGGCGAATGATGAGTCGCTCCTGGTACCATATTCCAGTGCAGCGATGCAGACGCCAACCAAAATTCAAATTCCTAAACGGCGAATGATGAGTCGCTCCGGGTAACATATTTCGGTGCAACGACGCAGACGCCAACTAAAATCTAAATCCCCCAGATTCACCAGCCCTACGGCCAGTCCCCAAATTGACTACCGTATACAATATACAGGCTCAAATAATCCTCATCACACCCATGCTTCACCGCAACTACAAGCCCCGCGGCCGGTCTCCGCCCATGGAATTAAGCTCTATTTGGGAAAGACCCACTCATGTGTCCTCACGATACATGAGGAGAACAAAACTTACGAGATCCTCATGACTCGTAAGAGAAAACCTTCGTGGGATCCTTACGACTCATGAGGGAAAAACACACTTAGGGGTCCTCGACGCCTAAGGAGAAAATACACATACGGGATCCTTTCGACTCATAGGGAGAAAATGCTTTTATGGGACCCTTATGGCTCAAAAAATTGAAAAACATTAGGTGATAGGGACCTAAACCTGTCTCCTAAGCTATCACTCCCCAACCGGCAAAGGCAAATGATGAATTGCTCCTGGCACCTGTGCTTCAGTGGTAGTAACGCTGATGCTGACCCCAACCCCAAAATTCCAAACTTTCGATCCAATAGACCCCCTGAATCATTAAACTGGGAACAGATGATCTCTAAGTCGTTAAACTGGGAACAGATGACCCCTAAGTCGTTAAACTGGGAACAAGGGAAATCCCCTCATGGCAAATGATGATTTGCCCCTGGTACCACATTCCAGTGTAGCGATACTGATGCCAAACCAAAACCAAAATCCCCAAATTTTCTCATGGCAAATGATGATTGGCTCCTGGTACCATATTCCAGTGTAGCGATGCTGATGCCAAACCAAAACCAAAATCCCCAAATTCTCTCACGGCAAATGATGATTCGCGCCTGGTACCACATTCCAGTGTAGCGATGCTGATACTAAACAAAAATCCAAATTCCAAATCCCACGCTGCAATGCCTCGAATTCAAGGGTCCCGCCAAACAAGGCAGGAATCGGACAAATCAAACTAAAGTCTCATCTGGTAGCGCTTCCAAGCTCAAAAGTCCTGCCGGAAAAAATGGAACTTCCAAAACAAATTAGGCCAACCAATTCCGACAACGGCCTCTACATCAAAAAATAGTGACACTCCATGCCGGGGAAACATCGACCAGCGACACTCCGTGCTGGGGACACGTCAACCAGCGACACTCCATGCTAGGGAAATGTCAAACAGACACTCTGCCTCGTGGATAAGTCGACCAGCGACACTCCGTGCCGGGGAAACGTCGACCACAGACACTGTGCCAGGGAAACGTCAACCAGCGACACTCCGTGCCGGGGAAACGTCGACCACAGATACTCCGTGCCGGAGAAACGTCGACCAGCGACACTCCGTGCCAGGGACACGTCAACCAGCAACACTCCATACCGAGGAAACGTCAAACAGACACTCCGCCTCTGGGATAAGTCGACCAGCGACACTCCATGCCAGGGACACGTCAACCAGCGACACTCCGTGCCGGGGAAATGTCAAACAGACACTCCGCCTCGGGGATAAGTCGACCAGCGATACTCCGTACTGGGGAAACGTCGACCAGCGACACTCCATGCCAGGGACATGTCGACCAGCGACACTCTGTTCCGGGGAAACATCAAACATACACTCTGCCTCGAGGATAAGTCGACCAGTGACACTCCGTGCCGGGGAAACGTCACATACAGACACTCCGTCTCGGGGAAACGTCCAACACAGACACTCTGCCTTGGGAACACGTCAACCAGCGACACTCCATCTCAGAGACATGTCAAGCATCGACCGTCCATGTCGTAAAAAGGGCAGTGCCAGCCTCCCCAAAAGCAGGAACCAAATCAAGTCACCTCCACGCGAAAGAAGATTCATCAATTTCATGCACACGACCCATATACGCGGTGTGCATTTATTGATGGGGGGCACTTTGTTGGGGCCAAAATTTACACCTCGGTTGACTAAGTCAAAATCAAAGTCAACTCCAAGCCAAACGGGCTCAAGCCCGGGCCAAGTGGGCCCATGCCCAAGTCAAGCCCGAACATGAAGCGGCTGGCCTCCCCCATCCTAAGAAGAAAATTATGTAATAAATAAGTTTGATGTAATTTTCATGCATGAATGTAAAATAAATGGGCAAAAAACCAAATTTTTGTAAAGCCCATGGCTCATGTGTAAAAAGAAATAAGCACATGAGGCATGGGATGGGAAAAATGCCATTTTGTAAAGCTCAAGGGGCTATGTGTAAATTTGTAAGCCTATATAAGGCAACATGATGATGAAATGAAAAAAATAATCCATTCCCCTCAAAAGTTAGGGTTTCTGTGCTTCCTTCTCCTTCCTCAAGATTCTAAACCTTCTTTTCTTTTCAGAATTAAATCAAGAGTTTAACTCTTCCTTTTCTAAAAAGGAATATTTTTTCACCATAAAACCCACAAAGGGGAGCTCAGATCTCCCATCAGATCTCAAAAAGGGGAGATTTTTGAATCTCACCCCTATTTTTTCTCCAAGATTCAGCTAACAGAGAGGAGGAAGAAAAAGTCTCATCTCCAAAAAACCCACTTTGGGAAGATCCAAGGCTCAAGGGAAGATCTAGGGATCAAGGGAGAAGAAAGGGGTCCCCTTTCATCATCTCCGAAAATCTCTTGGGAGTTTAACTCCGAACACAGAAAAAAAGTCATTCTTTTTAGGAGTTTAACTCCAAAAGTCAATTGGGAGTACAACTCCAAGTGCAGGGGCTAAGCCCCTTTGTCCTTTTTAGGAGTTTAACTCCAAAAGTCAATTGGGAGCACAACTCTCGGTATAGGGGCTAAGCCCCTTTTTTCCGCTGGCACCCAACGCCCATGGGCCAAGCACATGAGGCGCTGGCGTCCGGCGCCCACGCACCAAGCACGTGAGGCGCTGGAGCCCACGCTTCCTTTGTACACTATTCACCATTTATATATATATACACTCCACAACACTTTCCCTGTTAGAAATTTTTTTTCTAACGGGGCGCTGCACCGCACTCCGCAAGGGGGCTGCTAGCCCCCTTGACCTCCAGCCCGCTATCCAGGTAGCAGAACCCCCGTAAACTCTGCGAGGCCCTCGATATACCCAAGACCCCTCAAAACACAACATACGCACACTGCACATTGAGTTTGAATGACCAGTTTGACCCGTCAATCGGATGTTCCTTCACTCCAAAAGTGAGGGGTAATTAACGGCAGCTTAGTCCGCGACTGCCCGAGATTCGGATCCCCATAATCAATAAACCCCAGCTTACCCTAGGCAGGGAGAATCTGTAGTACGCCTGACAAGCAACGCGTATTCCCATCTCAATAGGGTGACGAAAAACACCCTACAGTATCATATACATGTCTCTGCAATACGCAAAATAATTTTCAGAGACCAAATTTTTTTTTTTACAAAAACTTAGAGTTAGGTTTTTCGAATACGGAACTGTTTCAGTTTTGAGACTTTAAACTTTGTCTATTCCATTGGTTAAGTGTTTGGGTAGGCCATAATACCAGTGTAAGTATATGGTGCTCCTTGTCGTGGCTACTATGGCTTTGCAGAATCAAAATCTTTAAAAATCTTGAGCACTACACACTTGAAACCCTAGAATACAATCCCAAACACTAAACTAAACAACACTAACTAGAGTTTTAGATACTGGGTTAGTGTAACAATTTTTGTGAACGGTCCTTCGGGTCTTAAATAGTTCGCTCCTCGAGCTCTTAGGGTTGATGGAACGAGCTCTCGAAGTCGATCTCCCATGTCGAAGACGATCTACCCGAGAATTCCAATTCAAGCGATAGCTTCACCGAAGTAACTAAAGTTCGAGTCTTATTAGGACAAGATGGTTAGAGGGTGTAGTTTATAAATAAGATGCTCTCTTTTCTTTTCTCAAAACTCAAGAAGAGAAGTGAGGAAGAAGATGAAGAAAGATGACAACTAAAGAAAATATCTAACTGTTTTTAAAAATATCCCAGCTCTTCTTCTCTTATCTTTTCATCTCAAAACAAAAAGTGGGTGGGCTAGTGACTCACTAGGGTGAGTCATAAGCCCACATACATCTTCATTTATCATGAAAAAATGAAAGAAAGAGAGTAGCCACCTCATATGGTACACACACACACACACACACATATATATATATATATAATCTAGTATACCAAACCCGTATTTATAATAAATACGTATACCGTATTTCTACCAAAATACGAATACCATATTTGTACCGAAAATACAAAATACGCGTATTCATATTTAGAAATAAATGCATGTATTTGTATCGAAGCACAAATATCCCGTATTTATACAAATACAAGTATTCGTATAAATACTGTATTCGTGTTAAAATACAAATACCTAAAAGAGAGCAATATAATACTGGCATAAAAACTGGCTATCTTTCAAACCTTCTAGTACTACTAAACCGTCCGATTAAAGCACGTATATAAATACACGTGTTCAATCGAACACCTGAGGGTATCGAAATACGCAAACTACACCGTTTCACCTGAATTGGGAAACCCTCTGTGTGGGACTCTAAAGACTCGACAATACCCTGGCAATGAGTTTAACTACAAGCACATCAGTGGCACTAGCTATACGTAACGGCTATCCAGGTATCTGTCTAAAGGAAGATCGATAAGATAACTGGTCCAAAAACCCTACTGAGCTTATAGATGACGTTCTCCGTACAGTCTGGTCTGTTCGTCTAAGAGTATCGCATATCGGGTATACAGGATGGTAAACGTCAGACCCCTAATAGCGCAACAAGTCATGTTGGTGTGGAACCCAGTGCTTGGTTTGCTTAGCGCCCTCACTAGGTTTTAACAAGTATCAAACATGTAACTTTAAAAAATCTAGGGTGCTAACCAAACCTAACCTTAAATCGAACTAGAGGATTATGGTTAAACTAAACAAGTATCACATACTAGTTAGTGTCTAACACTAAGAAGGGAGAAATATAACCTTTGTAGACCTCTTCTCCTTGACTCCTTGGTTCTACTTGGAGTTTGAACGGGTTCGCTTGAAGCCTTCGAAGTCCACGACGATTCACCACGGAATCCCTTTGCTCAAGCTCCTAGCTTCACTTGACCTAAGTGGAAGTGAAGCAAACAACCTACACTAGTGGGCTAGACTAATATAGATTGGTTAAGTGGGTAATATTCTCACTTAAAAACCTTTCTTTTTCTTTTTCTTCACTCACTTCGAAAGAGGTATAGAGCTTGGAGGAAGAATGAGAAGGAAAATGGCTTGTTTGAACTCAAAAGAAAATAAACTCAAGATAATAATGAGAGAAGAGAGAGTCACGCTCACTCTTAACTAAAGCTTAGGAAAATATCTAGATATTTTTGGAGCTGAGTTAATAGATAATTAGAAATGAAACCATGGTTAGTATAAGATATTTTAGAATTGTGTAGAAAGAAAAATCAACCATGATTTATTTCCCATTTTCTTTAACTCAATAATTAAAAATATCATAATAGTTTCCATGTGAGTCTTGCATAGCCATCTCCAATGTATCATCAACCATGACACATGTATGCATGCATGTGTGCACACATATCAATATAAACATACATACATACATGCATACAATATGAAGAAAGGGTTTAATAAATGAGCTAAGGTCATTTGATATCAAATCAACACTTGATTTAATAATCCGGTTATATCACGTACGACCAGACCAATAAAAAACGCTTGACTAAAATACGGTATAACATACACGTATTTAATCAAGCTCCCGCGCATATCCCCATATGCACCCCACATCATTTCGCCTGAGCTAGGAAACCCCTTTGTGGGACTCTAAGACTCGTCAATACGCTAGCAGTAGGCTGTGATCATATCACATACCCAAAAACTGTCAGCGGCACTAGCTATACGTAATGGCTCTCAGGTATTGAGCGAACAGAAGAACAACAAGCGAACCTGTCAAAACTCCCGTAGAGCCAACTAGCAATACTTACCGTACAGTCTGGTCTCTTCATCAAATATGCTGCATATCAAGTTTAGGGATGGTATCGTCGACCCCAATAACTCAATCAGTCATGCCGGTGTATGACCTATAGCAGATCGAGAAACTACTGATAACACTTATCAGTAAATCTCATCAGCCCTGGCCAGGGACTTTCTGTTATAGCCAATCGAGCACAGCGTAACATCAACCCCCAATACCGGGAGAGACGAAACCCCTCTTATCGCTCATTGCCTCCATGTGTCTCGGGACTATACCCAAAAACCACCTATTTGCACGACTCAATAGAGCCGTGGTATGGTGGAAATCAAAGTACAGTGGGAGAACACACAAGACTCTATGACGATCTCGGATCTACAGACTAACATGTACCAGTGTCACCTGAGAACTGCTATCCGACGATAGATATAATACCATATAGAAGTTCTCGGCGGGTCCGTTCAGTGTACCCAGTCTCCACTGAGCACCCGCATACAATGTTTGATGTCAAACACCAATGGATATGGGATCATCCATCGTCCATCATATGGGTCAAGAAACGTATACGCTAGTTTACTCTAGAATATCGTTGCCCCGTCTCGATACACCCATGACTAGGAACATTTGAAGAATATGCTTATAAACTACACATGTACCACTAGTATGACCTGCATCATAATCACAGTAGTCAAGAAATACCCTAAGGGCTTTATCAACATGTACCAAATGAATAATATGCATGATCAAGTGAACATGTCAAGATAAAGAGTAACCAGATAGCATACTATCATGTCGAGCAAGAATGTCCTCTGAATATATATATATATATATATAGAGAGAGAGAGAGAGACACACACACACACACACACACACACATGCCGATACATCCACTATCAAATAATGGCCTCTAGGGCATACATTTATCCAACAATCTCCCACTTGCACTAAGGCCAATTATTGGCGTATCTCATACCCAACATCTCAAAAAGTCACTCATGCTGCAGCTGAGGGAGGGCCTTGGTGAGTGGATCCGCTGTGTTATTCTTTGTACTTTCCGAATCAAGATCTCGCGGCGATCAACTATCTCCCAGATCAAATGATATCGCCTCAGGATGTGTCTGGATCGCTGATGGGACCTGAGCTCTTTGGCCAATGCTATAGCCCTATTATTATCACAATACAATGGTATTGGATTAATAATAGTTGGAACTACTCCTAGCTTCGAGATGAACTTCCTCATCCAGAAGGCTTCCTTGGCAGCATCATTTGCAGCAATATACTCAGCTTCCATCGTGGAGTCTGCAACGGTGTCATGTTAGGAACTCTTCCAACATACTGCCCCTCTATTGAGGGTAAACACAAACCCTGAGATAAATTTGCTATCATCCTTATCACTCTAGAAGCTCGAATCGGTAAAGGCCTCCATTTGGAGATCCCCGTTACCATACATCTAGAACAATTCTTTAGTCCTTCGCAAGTACTTAAGAATGTTCTTCACAGCTGTCCAGTGTTTCTCCCTTAGGTTGGATTGATACCTGCTTACTACACCTAGTGCATAAGCTATATCAGGGCGAGTACATAACATCGCATACATTATAGATCCTACAGCTGAAGCGTAGGGTATAATGCTCATTCGAGCTCTCTCTTCATCAGACTTTGGGAAAAAGTCCTTAGAGAGAGTGATTCCGTGATAAGCGGGTGTCACGCCCCGCTTCCCAAAGTGCACTACGATCGGCACGTGACAGAGCCAACCATGCTACCTGTGGCCCAGAAACATCCCTCCACAGTCACATTACGGCTGTCTATAAAATATCAAGAACAGTAAAAATAAAATAAAACTATTTAATACATGTCCATCTGACAAAATAAACGAGTCAAGAAATATAAGTGTGCGGAAGCAATAAATCCAATAAGCAATAACATCTGAAAAGTACGTCCTAAATACGGGCTCACATCAAGAAATGAAAGTACGAAAAGAAAAACTAAACTAAACTAAACACTAACATGCTCCTCACAGTTCGGCCTGTCGGCTGAAGTACTCCTGGTTAGCCTGCGAAAGAGATAAAGGATCTGGGCCATGCAAAACCCAGACGTCAGTGCGTCATAATATCAAATAATAGAATATAATCAGGAGGTAACAAGATATGCAGGCATGAATTATAAAAATCAACATGAATGTAATTAGTAAACACGGATATAGAACAGTGAAGTGTATCAGTGTATGTGACGTGCGGTGATCAATCTAAACTGTGCTACTGGGTTTGTTCACCGCCGAAAGACGCGACCGGGACGTTGGGATGTCCGGCCTGAATTTTGTGGGGAAGATGCTATTTGGTTTTATCCGTCCACCTCTCCAAAGATGCCAAGTTGATTTATGACACCATGTATCGAAGGTTTAGACGGATGCAGCCGACGTAGCAGACTTCGTCAGATTCCCCCTCATTGTGAGGGGTTTTTGATTGTGGGGACGCTCTTCCCTGCAGGCGCAAGCTCCTACAGTTAATTACGCTACCGTATCGCGGTAACCACTTTCTCCTTCTCCAGATGGTCACTTCATGTCGTGTATGTTTGTTTCATTTTCGGTTGCCCGTGGATTGTATACGGAGACTAATTTATGTTGTCGCCCGTAAGGCGTGGATTAGTCCAAATCCGTATTTTCTTAGATTTAGGTTTGGGTTGGGTTTAAGGATCGTTAGTCTTGTTTTAGACTAAGATCAACTTAAACGTTTGTTAAGGATACGTTAGTCTAATTTTAGACTAAGATCTACTTAACGGGGTCATTTAGATCCAACAAAAGAGCATTTGGGCTCTATTGTTTTAGTTTAGGGACATTGCGGTTCTGTTTTAGTTTAGGGACATTGCGGTCTAGTGGGTTTAAGGACATCATAGTTCATGGAGTTTAGAGACATCATAGTCTGTAAAGTTTAAAGACTTCATAGTCTATGAGTTTAAGGACCTCACAGTCCACAAAGTTTAAGGACGTCATAGTCCATGAGTTTAAGGACCTCATAGTCCATAAAGTTTAAGAACATTATAGTCCAGTTTAAAGACGTCATAGTCTGTATGGTTTTGGTTCAACCGTTTGGGGATGTACCAAGGAGTTGTTGGTTGTCGGGACCCACCACCTCCCTGAAGACGTTGAAGAATTACAACGACATGTATCAGAGGTGTGAAGAGATGTGCCCTTGAACCAAATTCCAGATCGAGGGAAAAGATCATCGTGGAATGAACATTATCTTAGATGCCAGGAGTTCATTAGCTATTTCTGAGACTCGGATCAATTTTGAGAAAACCTGAGTATAATGAGGGCTCGGCTGATTGATGACCAAAAAAGGGTTTTGGCTTTAGGAGACTTGGTTAATTTGGGTTAATATTGGCCTTTCATAGTGTTAAACACTAGTGTATGATCAGCGCTCACGTGCTCCTTCGTGAGGCGCTTGAAATAGTGTTAAACACTAAGAATTTGAGGCGCTCACGTGGGATCACGTGGGGCGCTTGACGTAGTGTTAAACACTAAGAATTTGATGCGCTCACGTGGGGTCACGTGAGACGCTTGAAGTAGTGTTAAACACTAAGAATTTGAAGCGCTCACGTGGGGTCACGTGAGGCGCTTGAAGTTGGCGATGCTCCTCTAGATTTATTCCCTTATTTCTTTTCTAAATGCTAAGCACTATAGGGTCATGTGGGATCACGTGAGGCGCCCCAAGAATGGAAACTGCCCTTTGATTTATTCCCTTTCTGCTTTATAAAAGTTAAGCACTGCTTGGGGGTCACGTGGGGCCACGTGAGGCGCTCCAAAAATAGGGTTTATTCCTTTCTTTCTTTTATAAGTGTTGAACACTTCTCACGGGTCACGTGGGGTCACGTGAGGCGCTCCAAAAAAAGGTTTATTCCCTTTTTATTTTATAAGTGCTGAGCACTTCTCAGGGGTCACGTGGGGTCACGTGAGGCGCTCCAAAAATAGGGTTTATTCCTTTTTTCCTTTTTTGAGTGTTAAGCACTATCAAGGGATCATGTGAGGTCACGTGAGGTACTCTGAAGAATGAAAATTGCCTTTGTTTTATTCTCCTTTTCTTTTTCTGAGTGCTAAGCACTATCAAGGGATCATGTGAGGTCACGTGAGACGCCCCCAAATTGAGATGTATTTTAGATTTACTCCTCTTTTTTGAAAAGCTTGTTCAGTGGTGCGTCAAGAGTTATTGGTTATTGGGACCCTCCACCTCTTTGAAGATGTTGAAGGATTACAACGACATGTATCAGAGGTATGGGAGAGATGTACCCTTGAACCAAATTCCAGATCGAGGGGAGAGATCATAGTGGGATGAACATCATTTTAGATGTCATTTGTTAGGAGCTCATTAGCTATCTCTGGGACTGAGATCGGTTTAGGGGAACCTGAGAATGAGGGGCTCGATTGATTGACCTCGGGAGATTTGATCTAAGTTTGGCTAATATTGGCCTCTCATAGTGTTAAACACTAATATATGATCGGCGCTCACGTGCTCCCACGTGAGGCCTTAAAGTAGTGTTAAACACTAGTGTATGATCAGTGCTCAAGTGCTCCCACGTGAGGCGCTTGAAATAGAGTTAAACACTAAGAATTTGAGTCGCTCATGTGGGATCACGTGAGACGCTAGTTTATTCCCTTTCTCTCTTTTATAAGTGCTGAGCACTTCTCACGGGTCACGTGGCTAAATCTCAGTCTTTCCTTTTTCGTTCTTCAAATGTGCTCACGTGGGAACACATGAGCTTTTATTGTGTAGCGTTGAACGCTAATAAATCACCAGGCTGTTCTTCTATGGTTTCGAGGGATCAAGTTCTCTTTTTGTTCTTTACAGGGATTAAATTCTTTTTAAAGGGTTAAACCCTAGTTCCAGAAGAATTAAATTCCTATATGTTTTGTAAGAGTTAAACTCTTTTGGAATCAGTTCTTTCCCCTAGCTTTTGAATCTGCATGACAAAATCTCCCCGATGAGAATTAAATTCTCAACTTGTGGGGAGATCTGCTTCTGCAGATCTTAATCAAAGGAAGAACTAAGTTCTTTTAGAAGAGTTAAACTCTTGGTTTGAGAATTAAATTCTTTTTTTGTGAGAGCTTTTGGGAATGCTTCCTCTTCTTTAGAGAATTAAATTCTCTTTCTATTTTTCTTCCCCTCTCCCTCCGTCTCCTTTTTTCTCCTCTCCTTGCTCCTATTTATATGAGAAGAAAAAGAATCAATTTGTTAGGAAAATCCCCCATTGAGAGATCATGATTGATTCCATGATCTTTTAGATCAATTGGTCAATTTTATTCACCGTTGGATTTTTAATCCAAAGGCTCTCTATTTAACATAAAAGATTTCTTATTTGTTTAACAAGATTATGAATATCTTGTTAGTTTTAACAAGATTAGAATTTCATTCTATCATATCTTTTTAGTTTAACAAGATCAGAAATGTATTTTCTTAATATGGATATCTTGTTAACACAGAATTTTATTCTTGTTATAAGATTAGGAAAATATTTTCCTGTGATAGATTTTTATTCTATCAAATGATCACCGCTGGATCTTTGATCCAAGGGTCCTCTGTTTAACAGAGAAGATCTTTCTAATTTGAGAAAGATCGGGAAAATATTTCCCAAAATAGAATTTAATTCTAGAATTTGATAGGAACATTTTAAATTAGGGTGCTCGCATACTCTGCATGTGATTGGCAAAAGAACTCACGTGTTTAACATGTGACCCCTAATGTGGGTTTTAACCTGTGTATGTTCAAGGCGCTCACGTGTGTAACACGTGGGGCATGTTTAGCCCTTGGTTATTTATATTCAGCGCTCATATGCTTTGCATATGTGCGCCCACGTATTTTACACGTGATGCATGTTTGGCCCTTGGTTATTTATGTTCAGCGCTCATATGCTTTACATATGTGCGCCCACGTGTTTTACACGTGATGCCTGTTTTTTGATGATTCTCCCCCTTTTTCGTAAGAGAACAAGTAGCTCTTGGCCGAAATTTTTTGCGGGAACAAATGCCCCCCACTACTTTGCCCACGTAACCATGTATGTGGGTGAAGTAGTGCAGAGTTATGCATGGAAATAGAATTGACGACTTAGGGGAACAAGTTTAGAGTCCTCGTAGCCTAAGACTTTTTTCATCTTCATGAGCCGTAAGGGTCTCAAGAAGGTTTTTTCTCCCTACAAGTCGAGAGGATCTCGTAGGTGTAAATTCTCCCTAGAAATCGTGAGGATCTCTAAGTGTTCATCGCCTCCGTGAGTTGTAAGGAACTCACTCGGGTATTTTTCCTTACGAATCGTGAAGACTCGTAAGTAGCTTCTTTATTTTATTGGTGAATGTGGTTTTGGCAAATGTGGCCCGCAAATAGTCCATCTTGATCTCCTTGTATAGCAGCGATGGTTAGGAAACAGGTTCGGATCTACCGCCTAAGACTTTCCAACTTTATGAGCCGTGAGGGTCTCATAAAGACTTTTCTCCCTACGAGTCGTGAGGATCTCGTAGGTGTATTTTCTCCTTAGGAATCGTGAGGATTCCTAAGTGCGTTTTCTCTTGAGAGTCGTAAGGATCTCACAAGAGAATTTTCTTCCTTACAAGTCGAGAGGACTCGTAAGTGGCTAACGAGTTGACTTGTTCTCGAGTCGAAGCGTTGCTTCGACGGGGAGGTCAATGGTTGACTTTCGCCATTACGGTGTCGGGGTTGACTTTCGCCGTTATGGTATCAAGGTTGACTTTCGCCGTTACGGTGTCAAGGTTGACTTTCGCCGTTACGGTGTCAGGATTGACTTTAGCCGTGTTCCACGGGGTCAGGATCGACTTTGGCCGTTTTCCACGGGGTCAGGATTAACTTTGACCGTATTCCACGGGGTCAGGATTGACTTTAGCCGTGTTCCACGGGGTCAGGATTGACTTTGGCCGTATTCCACGGGGTCAGGATTGACTTTAGCCAGGATTGACTTTAGCCGTGTTCCACGGGGTCAGGATTGACTTTAGCCATTTTCCACGAGGTCAGGATTGACTTTGGCCTTATTCCACGGGGTCAGGATTGACTTTAGCCGTGTTCCACGGGGTCAGGATTGACTTTAGCTGTGTTCTATGGGGTCAGGGGTTGACTCTAGGTTGTCTATGCACCGCCGAGTCCTGGAATTGGGAACTTTGCCGTGGCTCCGCTTTGTTGACGTTGCGTCTACTGTAACGAGATGAATGTCGAGGTGGTCTCTAGGTTGTCTGTGAACCGTCGAGATTTGGAACTAGGGACTTTGCTATGGCTCTGCTTTGTTGACGTTGTGTCGAATGTCAAGGTGGTCTCTAGGTTGTCTATGAACCATCGAGATTTGGAACTAGGGACTTTGCCATGGCTCCGTATGTTGACGTCGTATCTGCTTCTGGTTAGAACGAGAAGGAACGCCATTGTTGATCTCTAGGTTGTAGATATTGCCATAGAGACTTGGCTCTCTTTCTGATGGAGCCTGGTGGGATGATATGGTTCTCTCTTTGTTTGTGCCCCTGGATTGTATACAGGGATCGATGTGATCTCACCTGTAGGGCAAAAGTTTCATGTTATATGTATTATTTTTTTTCCGCGATACTCTATCATTTCAGTTTTTTGTATCGCGAAAGTCGTGATTGCCCAATCATTTCGGCTATTTTTCGCTGTGCCCAATCATTTCGGCTATTTTTTCTTTTTACTCGGTGCTTTTTATTGCGAGTTGCCCGATCATTTTGGCTATTTTGTATGCATATATTTTACTTGCTGATTTTGTTGCAAGTTGCCCCATCATTCGGCTATTTCATATGCATTTTTGGCTCGCTAATTTTTTTATCGCTAGTATAAACTTGGAATTTGATACCGATTTAGACATCGGCATCGCTACAACTGGGATATGGCCAGGAGCGAATCACCATTTGCCTTTGTCGGTTTGAACAAAGGTGGCTTAGTAAACCGGGTTAAGATCCTGTAAGCTAAGGCTTTTGAGTTCATGAGCCGTGAGGGTCTCATAAAGGTATTTCTCCCTACGAGTCATGAGGATCTCGTAGGTGTACGTTCTCCTTAAAAGTCGTGAGGACTTCTAAGTGGTGTTCTCTCTTATAAGTCGTAAGGATCTCATAAGAGTACTTTCTCGTTATAAGTCGAGAGGACTTACAAGTGTCGTTCGCCATATAAAGATATCCCTCATCAGTGGTGGGACTCTGTTGGGGAAACGTTTATTTGTGCTCATGGATTGTATACAAGGGCCAGTAGTAGACCACCTGTTGGGCAATCTGGGGATTGTGATGGCTTAAGAACATGTTCAGATCCCTGGAACTTAAGGCTTTTGAATCCTATGAGCCGTGAGGGTCTCAGAGGGGAATTCTTCTTACGAGTCGTGAGGATCTCATAAGTGTAACTTCTCCTTAGGAATCGCAGGGATCCCTAAGTGTGTTGCTCCCTTGTGAGTCGTAAGGATATCACGCAGGTATTTTCTCCTTGCAAGGTCGTGAGGACCTTGTAAGTGTCTTTTCACGAGATTGCGCCCTTTTGGGTTTTCACAAGCTCGCCGGTAGCCCTGCTGTTTTTACTCATGGAGCCCTTTCGAGTTTTCATCCATGCCCATTTTGCTTATGGACGTACCATTGTTTTTTTTTGCGAGTATGGAACTCAAGATCTGATACCAATCTAGCATCAGTATCGCTGCGACTGGAATGTTGCCAGGAGCGAATCATTATTTGCCGTGAAAGGACATGGAATTTGATACCAATTTAGGCATCGGTATCGCTACTACTGGAACATTGCCAGGAGTGAATCATCATTTGCCTCTGTCGATTCGAACAAAGATTGCTTAGCAAACAGGGTTAAGATCCTGTCGACTAAGGCTTTTGACTTCATGAGCCGTAAGGGTCTCATAAAAATGTTTCTCCTTACGAGTCGTGAGGATCTCGTAAGTGCGTTTCTCCTCAAGAATCGTGGGGATCCCTAAGTGTGTTGCTTCCTTGTGAGTTGTAAGGATCTCACGCAGGTATTTTCTCCTTACAAGGTCGAAAGGACCTTGTCAGTGTTCATGAAATTTTTACGAGTCTGCGCCCTTTCGGGTTTTCACAAACATCGCCGGTAGCCCTGCTGTTTTTACTCACGGGGCTCTTTCGGGTTTTCATCTGTGCCCATTTTTCTTGTGGACATACCGTTTTTTTTTTGGGTTCAAGTGGGATATTCCACTTGACTGCGGGACTCGTTTTTAAGCCCCTTGATATCCTTTCTATTCTTTTGAGAAGAAAGGACCATCTTACGTAGAGATTCTTCCTCCAGTGAGAAATATGCCCTCTGTGTATACCTCGGGGGGAGCGAGTACCCATGTCGTCGCTATTTTGGTGACAGGTTGTTTCAAAGTCGCTCATTTTTTTTGTTGAGCGTCGGCGACAAATACCACCTTACCTTCGCTTTTCATTCATCTTCATCAGATGATGAAGGGTCTTGACTCAGCTGATCCAATCGAGTCATTTTATCCATGAGCTCTTGGAAGGCTGTCGGCTTGAAAAGGGCCATATACGAGGACGCCTTTGAATTTGGGTCAAGGATGGCTATGAGCACTCCCATGGCTGCAATTTCATCGATGCGTTGCTTGTATTTAACCAGAGATTTTGCCGTCGGGTAACACATTGAACACACGTCTCATTCGGTCTAATCCTTTCGTTGACCAGTGTCGTCACGGTAGTGCGTTTATTCACACTAGCGAATCTCTGACAAGAGGGCATCTCCATTTCGTCAAAGGTATTCATGGAGTCATTCGGGAGTTCGGCATACCATTCGAAGGCAATGCCCGCCAGACAGCTGATGAACTGTCAAAGGAGAAGTATATCAGTATTGCCGCACATGGGTTCAAATCGCGCAATGTGCCGGCGAGAATTCTCAGTTTCTTTGTACATGTGGCACGTTGGAAGTGTGTACTCTGGCGGGTACTGTATTTGATTGTGCCATGTCGGATACGGTCGACCAATCTTGATTGGTCTATTTGCGGCTTCACTGGCGTAGTTGTTGGATATAGTGCCCTCAAAGTCAATTATTGGATCGCAGGTACGTGATTGCAATGATTGAGGAGGACCTATACCGGTAGCACAGTCTTACTCGAGATGATAGTATGCTATCTGGTTTGCCTTTATCAGTCGTGTACAGGTTCAGGTGACTGATCACTGTTACACGTTGATAGAGCCCTTAGGATCTTGCTTGACTACCAACAGTATGATGGCGATCATATACGTGAGAGTTGGGTGGTCTATAAGCACATCCTTAAAAGTTGTCCCTGGTCGTGGGAGTTTAGAGACAGGGCATCGATACTCCGGAGTAGACTAGTGTATACAGTCGAGACCCCGACGAGGGGCGGTGGCCGGTCTCACAAGCCACTGGTGTCAGTTGGATCACCTAAGATGTAGACAGGTGCTCATTGGGTTATGAGTACACCGGACAGGACTCGCCGGGAATCTACTAGTTGGTATTATACCTATCGTCAGATAGCAGTTCCCTGATGACATATGTACAGGTTAGTTCATCGACCTGAGGTCGTCATTTGTCTCGTGTGAGTTCCCACTGTGCTTTGATTTATACCCTACCACGGCTCAAAGGAGGCGTGCAAACAGGTAGATTTTGGGTACAGTCCCGAGCCACATGGAGGCAAGTGAGCGGATCGGCAGAGGATTCGTCTCTCTCAGTATTGGGGGTGAGATCGCGCTGTGTTTAGGAGAGCCATTACACATAGCCCTTGGCCGAGGCAGGAGATCTACTGGTAGGTACTCCAGTAGTATCTCAGAGTGTTTTTTGGGCTACACTCCGACACGACTTATACCGCTATTGGTGGTCTGACGTTACCAGCCCCTAGGCCGATATGCGATACTCATAGACGAACGGACCGGACTGTATATACATTATCACTGTTAGGCTCAGTAGGGTTTCCGGATGAGTTCGCTCATCGGCCTCCCTTAAGGTCAGTCTATGGGCAGCCGTTACGCACAGCTAGTGCCACTGATGACTTGTGGTTAAACCCACTGCCAGGGTACTGACGATTCATTAGAGTCCCCCACAAACAGTTTCCCAAGTTCGGGCGAAACGTTGTAGAGGCCATATGGTTTTATGGCAGGGTTCGGAAAATGCACGTGCGTTTACGCACGTGTCATATTTCGGGCAGATAATACTGGTGGGCTTTGGTTTAAGCCGGATCCATGTATTATATTGTGTAGATATAATATCTTTGTCTCAGTTGCATTTGTATTCGGTCGTAATACAAATGCGGGTATGTTTATACTGTTACGGGTTATACTGAAATTCGTTTCGGGATCGCTTTTGGAAATTGCCAGTTTCTAGTTTTCTATCACCCGCTTTAACATTCGGTTAAATGCGGATTTATCTTTTCTTCACTTGGGTGAGTCATGAGGGTGATGAGTGTGGAAGGTTCTAGAAGATTCTAGAAGAGGTGACTAGGATAGTGAGGTGTTCTTGTTTCATTGGTAGCATTAATTTGATGATGACTAGGTTAAGATGATTCATCATTTGCATTAATGTTTTGCAAGGTGTTTATTATGACTAATTAGTTCATTTATTGTTATGGTGACCTCTCCCTTGCTCCTACACTCACCTCCCCCCTCATATATGTGGTCGGCCCCTCATTTGAATTGGTATGATGATTTTGGGAAAAAGAAAGGGTTGTTAAAATGAGAAGAGATATTTAGTTCATATATATTTTCATAGCTCATTTTCATTCGATCCAAAAGGCAACTTCATTAACCGTTCGTCCATGGTTTTGGACGAAGTAAGACAAAGTGTTCTACTCATTCTCTACATCAATCTTGGTCATCTCTTTTAGCAAACTTGATGACCGAGTTGCCTCGGGTCAGAGGCGGGAGCCCGTTTAAAGATCCGTTGACGTGGTGCCACCTGGACGAGGAGATCGGAGATCGACGAGATCGGAGCAGCCGCAACAAAGCGTGGGATGATGGTTGAAGACCGAAGGACTCGGATCGTTCGGTATAACATTTCTACCCACTTTGTAGTTTGTTAGTTTAGCAATAATGGCAGATCCGGGTTATAGTATGCGATAGCGCCAGTTATAAAAGTTTTTGTTCCGCATTTGGCGTCTGAAAGACGGCCGGGGCGCTACCGTAAACTTACAGTAGTGAGCTTCGATTTGCTGAGCGATATATTCGTTCAGCTTTGCTTTTAGGAATCATTTCCTCCTCAGCCATTGATGAGCTTTGCAGAGGATTTGAAATGTCATCCTTATCTCTAAGACCGACTACCGGCAGTTCATCTGCCAGTGGTTCTGATTGAACCATCATTCCAGCCATATTCTGAATCAGAAGGGCCATCTGGTTCATTTTAGTGGACATTTCTGCCGCTTCTGCATCTCTCTTTTTCAGAGCGCGCTTTAGGAAATCAATATCCGACTCCTTCTCTATTCTTTCTCTAGGTGCGTCTTCGGGATTTGCCTTAAACGATGGATTAGCGAATGGTGTCGTCTGAGCAAGCATCTCCTGCAGCTTTTCACGTTGCAGTTGAACTTTTATTAAGGACCGAGTTTGAGGTCGGTGACTAGTATAAGCTCGAACTTCGTATTTGGAATTCACCTCATAGACTATGTGAACTACCATGCCCCCAGGCTTGGTGTGTTTGGAGTTTTTGGCCTTTTGAGTTTGCTTCGGGCACTTGAGCTTTATTGGGCCTCCTTTTTTGTGAAAAGCCGCTTTAGATTTGGGAGGAGCCGCTGTATCAGGATCCGTCTTAGGATGAGTCCCCTTGTATTTGAAAGAGGATTTTTCAGAATTTGGCTGACGTCTAGGAGAAGAGCCACGGTTGACGACAGAGACCTTCACTTGCTTCCGCACTTTATATATATATGAGGAAAGTTGGTTTAGGGAGCGAAATGATTTCTGCTCTCATGGGATCTCCATAGGCTGCGGAGATTTCTTCAATATTACGGTAGGAGAATTTTGTCTGACCCTTCACAACAATTTGAAGTTGTTCCCGATTGGAACAATATTCACCACTGGGGTTGAAACAGGACCATACGGAGAACTGTCCCCAGCTCATTTTCTATGATGCCGATATCGACGTCGACCATTTCTTACGGCCAGGATTTGATTAGCCTCAGGATTTTGCCGAGCCTGACCCTATTTCCTTTAGGATCTTGAATATTCTGCCCCCCTGCGTCGATCTTGGTCCTTGGCAGGTGCAAGTTGTTTGAGGACTGATTCTATCGGTAAAGTTGCAGCTTGGGGAACCAGCCTATGGAAGAGAGACTTCCTCTGGGCTTCCTCCATCGGCGTTGAGGCACCGAGGGTGGGAGGTGGGAGTATCGACCCAAAAAGAAGCCCGTTGATTTCTTGAAGAGCCGGATTGCAGAGATTTGAGGCTGCAAGTGGCCCATACTTGACTCCACCAGATATGAAAGAGCCTGAGTTGCTAGGGTAGAAGCAAACATCATTCTTCATAGAGACGAAACACCGGCTTCAGTATCCCATCACCTAAGGGCAACCACAAACATACATACCGCGATTATTTGATCATGGAAAAACACGTCACATGAAGTTTGGAGTGGAAAGAGGAAAAGGTCCCACCGGGCGTGCCAGAATCTGTTCTCCGCCGAAAGACGCGACCGGGATGTTGGGACGTCCGGCCTGAATTTTGGGGGGCAGATGCTATTTTGTTTTATCCGTCCACCTCTCCGAAGATGCCAAGTTGATTTATGACACCATGTATCGAAGGTTTAGACGGATGCGGCCGATGTAGCAGACTTCGTCAGATTCCCTCTCATTGTGAGGGGTTTTTGATTGTGGGGACGCTCTTCTCTGCAGGCGCAAGCCCCTGCAGTTAATTACACTACCGCATCGCGGTAACCACTTTCTCATTCTCCAGATGGTCACTTCGTGTCGTGTATGTTTGTTTTATTTCGGTTGCCCGTGGATTGTATACGGAGACTAATTTATGTCGTCGCCCATAGGGCGTGGATTAGTCCAAATCCGTATTTTCTTAGATTTGGGTTTGGG
This sequence comes from Agapanthus africanus, assembly GCA_030015575.1. Taxonomy (NCBI): domain Eukaryota; kingdom Viridiplantae; phylum Streptophyta; class Magnoliopsida; order Asparagales; family Amaryllidaceae; genus Agapanthus; species Agapanthus africanus. The sequence continues at coordinate 489,458,877 of CM057349.1, forward strand.
TTGGGTTTAAGGATCGTTAGTCTTGTTTTAGACTAAGATCAACTTAAACGTTTATTAAGGATACGTTAGTCTAATTTTAGACTAAGATCTACTGAACGGGATCATTTAGATCCAACAAAAGAGCATTTGGGCTCTATTGTTTTAGTTTAGGGACATTGCGGTCCAGTGGGTTTAAGGACATCATAGTCCATGGAGTTTAGAGATATCATAGTCTGTAAAGTTTAAAGACTTCATAGTCTATGAGTTTAAGGACCTCACAGTCCATAAAATTTAAGGACATCATAGTCCATGAGTTTAAGGACCTCATAGTCCAAAAAGTTTAAGAACATCATAATCCAGTTTAAAGATATCATAGTCTGTGTGGTTTTGGTTCAACCGTTTGGGGATGCACCAAGGAGTTGTTGGTTGTCGGGACCCGCCACCTCCCTAAAGACGTTGAAGAATTACAATAACATGTATCAGAGGTGTGAAGAGATGTATCCTTGAACCAAATTCCAGATCGAGGGGAAAGATCATGGTGGAATGAACATCATCTTAGATGCCAGGAGTTCATTAACTATTTCTGAGACTCGAATCAATTTTGAGAAAACCTGAGTATAATGAGGGCTCAGCTAATTGATGACCAAAAAAGGGTTTTGGCTTTAGGAGACTTGGTTAATTTGGGTTAATGTTGGCCTTTCATAGTGTTAAACACTAGTGTATGATCAGCGCTCACGTGCTCCCTCGTGAGGCGCTTGAAATAGTGTTAAACACTAAGAATTTGAGGCGCTCACGTGGGATCACGTGGGGCGCTTGACGTAGTGTTAAACACTAAGAATTTGATGCGCTCACGTGGGGTCACGTGAGACGCTTGAAGTAGTGTTAAACACTAAGAATTTGACATGCTCACGTAGGGTCACGTGAGGCGCTTGAAGTTGGCGTTGCTCCTCTGGATTTATTCCCTTGTTTCTTTTCTAAATTCTAGGCACTATTGAGTCACGTGGGATTACGTGAGGAACCCCAAGAATGGAAACTAACATTTGATTTATTCCCTTTCTGCTTTATAAAAGTTAAGCACTGCTTGGAGGTCACGTGGGGCCACGTGAGGCGCTCCAAAAATAGGGTTTATTCCTTTCTTTCTTTTATAAGTGTTGAACACTTCTCAGGGGTCACGTGAGGCATTCCAAAAATAGGGTTTATTCCCTTTTTTATTTTATAAGTGCCGAGAACTTCTCAGTGGTCACGTGGGGTCATATGAGGCACTCCAAAAATATGGTTTATTCCTTTTTTTCCTTTTCTGAGTGCTAAGCACTATCAAGGGATCACGTGAGGCACTCTGAAGAATGAAAATTGCCTTTGTTTTATTCTCCTTTTCTTTTTCTGAGTGCTAAGCACTATCAAGGGATCACGTGAGGTCACGTGAGGCGCCCCCAAATTGAGATGTATTTTAGATTTACTCCTTTTTTTGAAAAGCTTGTTCGGTGGTGCGCCAAGAGTTATTGGTTATTGGGACCCTCCATCTCTCTGAAGACGTTGAAGGATTACAACGACATGTATCAGAGGTGTGGAGAGATGTACTCTTGAACCAAATTCCAGATCGAGGGGAGAGATCATGGTGGGATGAACATCATTTTTGATGCCATCTGTTAGGAGCTCATTAGATATCTCTGGGACTGAGATCGGTTTAAGGGACCCTGAGCATGAGGTGCTCGATTGATTGACCTCGGGAGATTTGATCTAAGTTTGGCTAATATTGGCCTCTCATAGTGTTAAATACTAATATATGATCGGCGCTCACGTGCTCCGATGTGAAGCCTTAAAGTAGTGTTAAACACTAGTGTATGATCAGCGCTCACGTGCTCCCACGTGATGCGCTTGAAATAGTGTTAAACACTAAGAATTTGATATGCTCACGTGGGATCACGTGAGGCGCTAGTTTATTCCCTTTCTCTCTTTTATAAGTGCTGAGCACTTCTCAGGAGTCACGTGGGGTCACGTGGCTAGATCTCAGTCTTTCCTTTTTCGTTCTTCAAAGGTGTTCACGTGGGAACACGTGAGCTTTTATTGTGTAGCGTTGAACGCTGATGAATCACCAGGCTGTTCTTCTATGGTTCCGAGGGTTCAAGTTCTCATTTTGTTCTTTGCAGGGATTAAATTCTTTTTAAAGGGTTAAACCCTAGTTCCAGAGGAATTAAATTCCTATATGTTTTGTAAGAGTTAAACTCTTTTGGATTCAGTTCTTTCCCCTTGCTTTTGAATCTGCATGACAGAATCTCCCCGATGAGAATTAAATTCATAACTTGTGGGGAGATCTGCTTCTGCAGACCTAAATCAGAGGAAGAACTAAGTTCTTTGAGAAGAGGTAAACTCTTGGTTTGAGAATTAAATTCTCTTTTTGTGGGAGCTTTTGGGAGGGGTTCCTCTTCTTTAGAGAATTAAATTCTCTTTCTATTTTTCTTCCCCTCTCCCTCCGTCTCCTTTTTTCTCCTCTCCTTGCTCCTATTTATATGAAAAGAAAAAGAATCAATTTGTTAAGAAAATCTCTCATTGAGAGATCATGATTGATTCCATGATCTTTTAGATCAATTGGTGAATTTTATTCACCGTTGGATTTTTAATCCAAAGGCTCTCTGTTTAACAGAGAAGATTTCTTATTTGTTTAACAAGATTATGAATATCTTGTTAGTTTTAACAAGATTAGAATTTTATTCTATCATATCTTTTTAGTTTAACAAGATCAGAAATGTATTTTCTTAATATGGATATCTTGTTAACACAGAATTTTATTCTTGTTATAAGATTAGAAAAATATTTTCCTATGATAGATTTTTATTCTATCAAATTATCACCGCTGGATCTTTGATCCAAGGGTCCTCTGTTTAACAGAGAAGATCTTTCTAATTTGAGAAAGATCAGGAAAATATTTCCCAAAATAGAATTTAATTCTAGAATTCGATAGGAACATTTTAAATTAGGATGCTCGCATACTTTGCATGTGATTGGCAAAAGCACTCACGTGTTTAACACGTGACCCCTAGTGTGGGTTTTAGACTGTGTATGTTCAGAGCGCTCACGTGTGTAACACGTGAGGCATGTTAAGCCCTTGATTATTTATGTTCAGCGCTCATATGCTTTGCATATGTGCGCCCACGTGTTTTACACGTAATGCATGTTTGGCCCTTGGTTATTTATGTTCAGCGCTCATATGCTTTGCATATGTGCGCCCACGTGTTTTACACGTGATGCCTGTTTTTTGAGGATTCTCCCCTTTTTTTGTAATAGAACAAGTAGCTCTTGGCCGTAAATTTTGGCCGGAACAGGGTTATCTATTCTAAAGTTTGTTTGAAATCAATTAGTGTACTCCTCCATGTAACTCAAAAGCATATGTCCCGTTATCCCTCGGGACCACAGATCAGGTAGTGAGAGTCACGAATGGCTCTGTCCCGTTATCCCCCGAGACTACGGATCAAGTAAGAATCACGAATGATTTTGTCCCGTTATCCCCCGGGACCACGGATCAAGTAATACTCTTTTAAGCTACACTTCAGTTACACTTTTGATTTCCCCATGCCCCCAAGGTTATGTGTTCAAATCGGGTATTGATAATCTGGAGCTAATGCCAACACAAGATCAAGCAGGTACAGGTTTGTCTATGTAGACAACAGGATACATCCGTCAGGACGACAAGTCAGGATTGTCGGCATTAGGAACAGGATCAGGTATCAAGTCAAGCAATGGTATATCAAGTCATGTCAGGTAGTGCACATATATCAAATGGATGCCCAACGGTAAAATGTAGCAAGTATCGAATCACGGTAAAAGTACGGATGCACAGTAAAACATAGATGCACAAATGTCTATCAGGGATTACATCTACAACTCCATGACTACGTATGATGTACATTATCAAGCATGGGGTTCTAATATAACGGTAACATGATATAATATGACATGGCATGCAACTAGATATATAATAGATTGTACGGATGCGAACGGATATTGTAAAATTGTAAAACGGTAACATAGGATGCACAATACAACGAACATGTAATATTATTATTAATATGGATGCAAATGTAAAAACATAGCATGTAGCAAGATAAACTTGCCTGATCGGATCTTATGACGGGATGCGTACGCCGCGTACGATGTCGGTAAATGTCACGATACAGAACAGAACCAAGCAAACCAAGAATGTGACCACGCTGGCTGGGGACGTCCACTGGGTCGCCCGGATCGTCGGCGACGGCACTGCTCCGGCGATGACCGGAAAACAAGAAACAAGAAGAAGAAAAGAGAAGGAGAAGTAGAAGAAGAAGAAGAAGAAGAAGAAGGATGAAGAGGAGGACTTGGGTTTTGGTGGTTATGGACAGAGGCGAGGCAGGGGAGACGACGGCGATGAGTTTTTCGGCGAGGTTTTACGGCAAGAACAGTGGGCGTTCTTGATCACCGGGATTGGGTGTGCAGGTTCTGGTCAGGGTGCAGGGAGGAGGAGATGAGAGAGAAAAGAGGAGAGAGGAGAGAGATGGTGGTGATGGGGTGAGGCCGACGGGGTCGGAGCTCCGGCGAGACATCGGTGTGCAGGCGAGGGTTGTAGCTGGTTCTTGCGTTGTTTTCAAGGGTGTGCAGGGTTGCAGTCGAGACAAAGAAGGAGAGAAGAAGGTGGATGTGAGGAAGAGGGCATGGAGACGAGGGTGTTGACGAGGGTCGCCGGCGGCGACGAGCGAAGGGAGTGGGCATGGGGCGTGCGGTGATGGGTCGTCGGGGTTTGGAGCGGTGAAAGTGTAACAACCCTAAACTTCCTGTATAACTTTCTGTACAAATTTTTAGAATAAAAATACAGAAAGGGGTACTTTTGCCTGAGCACAAGTTATAAGTTTGATTTACTTTTTAATAGCAAGAAGGAGCTTGTAGCTCATTGGTAAGACCTTGCACTGCTGAACCAAAGCACCAGAGTTCAAATTCCATCACCCACATTATTTTTAATATTGATTTCTTTTTAAATTTTTAGAATTCCAAGAGTCTACACGTGCTAAATCGTAAAACCAAAGGTCACCCTAAAAACAAACTACCCCACTGTGCTAACCAGACGACGACGGACCTTCGACGGCGAGCCCCGGCCCAACTCGGCCGACTCGGGCCGGCGACTCGGTCGGCAAGGCCGGGTTGACTCGGCTGAATCCGAGTTGACCCTTCATGAAACTTGTGCCTCTTTGTCTTCTGGAAACTCATGTATACTTTAAATTTCCTGCACATGAACAGAATTCTTTAAAACCCCATTAAACCATATTTTTAATACAATTTTTATTACATTTTCAATACAACTTTTCATCTACCGTAAATCCTAGATTACCCTAAAAATACCACCCCTAAACACACACCCTTCACTCACAAATTCTGTCCAAACTCTCAAGAAAACTCTCTAGAATTTTGTGTACAAGTGGAGTTAGCGAAGGGCGAAACTTCGGCGAAATTCCGACGACGACCCTAGGAGCTCCCGGCGACGAAACGACGCACCGGCACCTCCTACATCTTCCTCTCTCTCTTCTCTTAACTCTAAACCCGTAATTCCCTCCCCCCCCCCTTCTCTATTCCATACTAAAACTTTGTAAAACTAAAACCCGACGGAAGCGGAGTTAAATCCGACTTCCGATTCGGTTTTCTTTGTAAAGTTCAATTTTCCTTAACACATCCATACAAAACTCTTACATCTTGACTATTAATTATTAACAAAACATATTGAACAAATTTCATAGCAAAATATTTCATTTTGTAATTTTTTCCACTCTTTTTCAGTAAAATACCATATAGTTTAGTTTCGACTTTAAAACATCATTAATCTTGCTATACCTTAAATTAGATCACGAGGTAATGACCTACCTCCTCACAACACTCATATGTAACATAGCACAATACCTTTCGGGAACATAGAATAAAACGAAACTTTACATATAAATACCATTTACTATTAAAACCATTTTCTACAAAATTACGTATTTTTACAAATCTTTGCAAAGCGCCGCTACAACCTATTTTGGGGAACCCGACTGGGATGGTGCGGATTATCTCACATCCCTGGGCTTAGTAGTGTGAGATGCAGACCTCCGCAAGTAGCATTCGGTCTCGAAAGATTTGAAATACAAATATCTTAAGAAAATGAGATTTCTAGAAAAAAAATTATAAATAAATATATAGATATATATGTATTATCAAAATACCTATTTTTGATATAATGTAAATATTCCAACTTTTCTAAATCAAAAGGATCACTTTACATGAAAATACCATGAATTCCATACAAGTTCAATATTACAATTAAATACCCTATATTATGAAAGATAGGTTTGTTCACTAGAAATGTCACAAATATAAAATCCACAACTATAAAAACTCTAAAGATGATAATTAAATAATTAAGGTGTATTTTGAAAATTATATAAAATTATTTTTACATAAAACCCCCTCAAGTTTTATAAATTACAATAAAGACCCTAGTAAATATAGGTTCAAGCGGGACCAATCTCTTGAGCCTCAAGGAGCCGGAGAAGTGGGTGCTTGCCTATTTAAGGTAGACAACTTAACAACGGTGTTATCAACACGGTAATCGTCTTTGAAAAAGACACAAATCCTGCCGCCCATGTGCAGCGGTTACCGATAACACCAAAACCTAATTCAGGACTTCAATTTCTTTTCTAATTGTTCTGACTCAGACTGAGCCTCATTATAATAATCTGACTTGAATATGATTCAAGTACAAAACTACAATTCAACATGAATCCATATATTCAATCTGTATTGACCAAACCGAACCATGGATATACTTCCATCTACATGATTCTCCAGTTACATCCATTTTACTGATATCATGGTTTCGGCAAGTCATCCACTTATACAAGACAATACAATTTACAATACAATACAAACAATACAATCAAGACATCGTGGGGTTTATGGGGTAGATTGGTACGGAAGGTGTTAGAAGTGGCACAAGACTGCAAGACTTAAGACACCTAAGATGAACTCATGTTGTTGTTGTGCCGTGGTATAAACGGTTCCTTGTACTCCTGTTGCCCTTAGTCTCTGGCATATAGAGACTCATCTCGTATACACTGGTATTCTTCTATACCAAGCTACAAACAACAGCGTTAACCATATAATACAACTTTAAAAGCTACTTTTCTCTCTGTCTATTCTATTTCTCCCTTATCTTGGGACTTACCGAGCGATTGTTGTTCAGTTGATAAAACTGCACATTTGTTATTACATTTTTCCTACTATTTCCATATTTAAAAAGATCTTTATTATAATATATCATACATATGAGGGTTTAAGTGTAAAAATACTATTTTCCATGTGTTGATATATTATAATTAGCTTTTGGTAGGAAAATGTATGCAAATAATATCATTGACCTAATCTGTTCCCCTCCGAATGGCGGCCGCGACATGGAATGCCTCGCCTGAGATTCGGGGCAGATGCTAATTGGTGCTATCCGTCCACCTCTCCGAAGATGCCAAGTTGATTTATGGCACCATGTATCGAAGGTTTAGACGGATGCGTCCGATGTAGCAGACTTCGTCAGATTCCCCCTCGTTTGAGGGGTTTTTGATTGTGGGGACGCTCTTCCCTGCAGGCGCAAGCCCCTGCAGTTAATTACGCTACCGCATTGCGGTAACAACTTTCTCCTTCTCCAGATGGTCACTTCGTGTCGTGGGTGTTTGTTTTGTATTTTGTTGCCCGTGGATTGTATACGGAGACTAATTTATGTAGTCGCCCGTAGGACGTGGACTAGTCCAAATCCGTATTATCTTAGATTTGGGTTTGGGGGTTGGGTTTGAGGATACGTTAGCCATATTTGAGGCTAAGATCAACTCAAACGTTTGTTAAGGATACGTTAGTCTAATTTTGAGACTAAGATCAACTTAATGGGATCGTTTAGATCCGACAAAGGAGCGTTTGGGCTCTATTGTTCCAGTTTAGGGACATAGTGGTCCATCGTATGTATGGCCGTCGGGACCCATCACCTCTCTGACGACGTTGAAGGATTACAACGACAGATGTCAGAGGAGTTCAGAGATGTACCCTCGAGCCAGAGTTAATTTGGGGGATTCATAGTCTAGTCTGTTTGAAGGTTTAAGGATACGTTAGCCCTCTTTGAGGCTAAGATCAACTTAAACGGGACCGTTTAGATCCGATAAAAGAGCCTACGGGGCTCTATTGTTCTAGTTTAAGGACATTGCGGTCCATGGGTAGTTTAAGGACGTTGCGGTCCATTGTTAGTTTTAAGACATCTCGGTCAAGGTTAAGGACGTCGTAGTCCATGGGTTTAAGGACCCCACAGTCCATTGTTAGTTTTAAGACATCTCGGTCAAGGTTAAGGACGTCGTAGTCCATGGGTTTAAGGACCCCACAGTCCATTGTTAGTTTTAAGACATCTCGGTCAAGGTTAAGGACGTCGTAGTCCATGGGTTTAAGGACCCCACAGTCCATTATGTGCTCTGGATGCTTCACACGGGTTCACTGCCGTGCTCTGCGAGGACCAGGCTCCGCTCTGGATGCTTCACACGGGTTCACTGCCGTGCTCTGCGAGGACCAGGATCCGCTCTGGACGTTTTCCGCGGGGTCAAAGAGTGACATTATCCGCGTTCCACGTAACCAGGAATTTTGCATTAGACACGGGTTTAAGGACCCCGCAGTCCATATCAATGTGTGGTCGTCGGGACCCGTCACCTCTTTGAAAACATTGAGGGATTACAATGCCAAATATCAAAGGAGTGAAGAGATGTACCCTAGAACCGGAGTGGATTAAATAGTCCTTGACCCAATCTGGGATCAAGACCGATTAATTATGTTATAAGCCCATTGGCCCAGTTAATCACAAATTGAGGACTTATGGCCATCTTGGGCTAAGTCCAATCAGGAGAGGCTTTGCCTCCATCCATTTAGCCAATTGGGCCAAAGCCTAGTGTTAAACACTACAGAGCAATCAGTGTTGAACACTGGGAATGAGGTTGACAAGTTAGTGTTTAACACTAAAAGATAATCGGTGTTAAACACCAGCAACAAGGCTTTTCAAATTAGTGTTAAACACTAAAACAGATCGGTGTTGAACACTGCAAATAAAGCTTTTTGATTAGTGTTGAACACTAAGGCCCAACAGTGTTTTAACACTGGGTTCGAGAGTTTCAATTTAGTGTTAAACACTAAGGCAAGAGGGGTCACGTGGCAGCACGTGAGAGCGCCCTCCCTTCATTTATTCTGCTGAGATTATCACGTCTTTCAGAGCATCACGTGCCATCACGTGATGGGCATTCAAATGCCTGTGTATTAAAGCTTCTGTCAAGGGTCACGTGGGTCACGTGGGGTGCTGCCTCAAAGGGGCTTTCTGTAGATCTTTTGGGGGGGTCACGTGGTGACACGTGACCCTGCCTCTATGTATATTGTTTAGAGGATCTATTAATCTTTTCCAGGAATTAAATTCCTCGTAGGGTTAAACCCTGACAGTAATTTCAGAGGAATTAAATTCCTACTTTCTCTTAAAGGTTTATATTCTGAATAGAGTTGGACTCTGAATTTTCTGTAGGAATTGAATTCCTCATACATGTGAAGAACCAAATAGGGTTAAACCCTAATAAAAGCTTTTAAGGAATTAAATTCCCACTCTCTTGTTAAATTATGATCAAGGGAATTAAATCCCCGCTGTTCCAACAGAACTAGGTTCTTAATTAGGGTTAAACCCTGTTTCTTTTTGTTCTGAAGGAATTAAATTCCCATAACACAGGGTCAAGACCTGGTTTTATTTCAAAGGAATTAAATTCCTATAGTTTTGTGAGAATTAAATTCTCGTGCTTCAATTCCCTCTCTATGTTTTGGATCTGCATGGCAGGATCTCGACCCATTGAGAATTAAATTCTCAACCTCAAGGGGAGATGTGCACTTTGCAGATCCTCTATCAAAGAGAGAAGAAATATGTTCTTCTGTTTTATATATCAGAGTTAAACTCTGTTGAGAATTAAATTCTCTTTTCCTTCAAGGAGCCTTCCCTTTCTTACCTAGGGTTTTCTTTTGCAGAAGATCCAAGTTCCTCGAAGTATCAAAGCTCTCTCTCCCTTTCTTCCCTCTGCGTGTATATCTTTTTTTTTGTGTCTCTTGGCTCATATTTATAGGAGAAGCAGCCGAGTCAATTAGTTTTTGACGAATCTTCATTGAGAGATTTGATTTGCATCCATCATTCGTTCTGGACCTTTGGATTATTAGGTGAATTTTATTCACCATTGGATTTCAAGTCCCGGGATTCTCCTTTGTTGCTTCGGTTAGATTTAAAGGGGAAATCTTTCCAAACCCGAGATTTTCCCATAGATAGATGATATTTCATCACCTCTGAATCTTTAATTCGATTGGTTCCAGATAGTCGCTTTCCTTTGGAAAGATTTGAATCTCTTTCAGAATTTAATTCTGTTGACAAAATGGGCTTTGAAAGCCGGTCACGTGTGACCACGTGACCCATGGTCATGTGTGGGCACGTGACCCCCTTTGGAATGAGCCTTCTTCTTTCTTTTTGCGCTGTCTTCTGGTTGTTGCTCAACCGTCACGTGCCATCACGTGACCCCTGGTCACGTGTGAGCACGTGACCCTGGTCTGGACTCTTTTCCCTTGACTTGATCAGGGAACCGATGTGCCTTTGAATCCGCTTTAAAATGTCACGTGCTGACACGTGACCCTGGTCACGTGGGAACACGTGACCCTTTCTTAAGCCCTTTTTCTTTGATGGAGTCAGGAAGCTGAACTTGCTTTGCCGGTACTTTTGGGTGTCACGTGCCAACACGTGACTGCTGGTCACGTGTAAGCACGTGACCCTCTTCTCAAGCTTTTTCCATAAGCTTTCCTGATTTTAAATCAGGAAACAAATGCCCCCACAGCGTTGTTCTCACGTGTCAGCACGTGAGTGCAACGCTGTCACCTTTTGTGACCGTTGGATTCCTCTAGGGATTTAGGGAGATGAAACGTTTCTATCCCCTTCTATAAATACTGCTGTCTCTTCAGAGGAGCCTTCACTTTGTTCATCTTCTTCTTTTGAGAATTCTTTCCTTGAGAATTTAATTCTCGCTTCCAGAGCTTAGTTCTCTGCCTTGAAACAATTTTCAGAGTTTAACTCTGTTCGAAAAGATTTCTTTTCCTCAGGTAATGTTCTTGGACAAACGATGGACCTTCACATTCCGCTGGATTTTAAATCCAAAACAAGGGTTTTTACCCCTTTTTTTTCTTCATGTTTTCCCATAAGAACCGCTTAACCTTCAAACTGTAGATCTTTTAGGGTTTAGATGATCTTTGGGGAGATGATGATGGCGTTTCAACTCCATGGAATTTAATTCCATCAAAAATGTTTCTGGGAATTTAATTCCCTTCTCTTAATAAGGAATTTTAATTCCAATGAAGGACTTGATTTCTTCATGCGGAGGCTTCCTGGGGTCTCTTGGCCCGAGGTTGTTCTTCTGCAGTTAATGAAATGGGGGTTTTGTAATGATGTCTTCTGTGGGAATTTAATTCCTTTGATCTTGTTGGATTCATTGTAGAGCACGAGACAGATCCTGTTGGGGGAAATGTGCATGGTCATCATTCTTTATTAAATGGGGATATTCCCTTTGTTTTATTGTAACTATTTGGTCTCATTATTAATGAGCCGTCATCCGGATTCTGTGGGGCCCATGTGTTTTGTAGCCAATGGTCCCAGGAAACTTTGCTGTTATTTTCTTCAACTAGTCTTCATGTTCGTGCATGAATATATATTGCTAACTTTTCTTTTAACGGTCTTTCTTTACTGGATTTCAAGTGCAATGGCTTCTGTTCCACGCTTTCCCTTTTCTCGCTCGGAGGCTGCTTTTCCTCAGTCACCATCTGATGAGGAGGCAATGGCGATGATTCGGGCCCATGACCCGAACTGCACCAACCTTCTTCAATGGGGATCTTAGTATAGTTAGATTATTCAGGGTCGCCGGAGCTTTCTTTGCGCGGTGCCGACGGAGCCCACTTTCCCATTCTTACCGATGGATCCTCCAAGGACAGTTTTTGCTGTGGAAATGCCCAACTGGACTCCAACGGGGAGGCTCGAGCCTTCGACGACTGGTATTCCGAACCATCCGATCCCGGCCATAGACATCTTGGGGCGGCGTATCTGCCAGGGTGAGGCCCTCCCGTGGGGGTAAATTTATAAGATAGGGCTCACTCCCCGGCATCCTACGGGCTACCTTCTCTGGGCTCGCTACATCCTTTCTGCCCATCGTGCGCGGTTGCAGAAAGTCGGGCTTTATCAGGCCATATACGTGTCACTATTCCATTATAAGTCCCCGCATGCCTGGTGGGTTAAGGCGTTTTTAAACCAATGGAATCTCCCTACCAACACTTTCATCCTAGGAGATCGTGAGGTCTCGATCTCTCTTGCAGAATTTTATGAAATCTCAGGATTGCCGATCAGGGGTGCACTGTATGAGGAGTTGTTGCCTCCTGATGAGTATGTCTTTGAGCCCGAGTCTGCACCGGCTGACGGCTTGTCTGTTGAGAACGCCGTTCGCCACAAGCGCCCCAGCTTGATCAAGGCGCTGGGTATTTTTGATCGATTGTTCACTGAATCTGAGGAGCAGGGTGTTACTTTTAAAAGCTTCATTTCCTGCTTCCTTCGTGAGGATATCATATCGAAGACTGCTCCGAAGTTTGCTAACATCAAAGACCCCTTTGGGTTTGGTCCGAAGAAGCTACCGACCGCTGAATCGGACCTGCCACAATATTATATTCCCATCGTATCGCCGATGCCTTTTGAGTCCGTTGCAGCACCCGGTATGGATGAGGAAACATTCTTCGTGGGGTTTGTCAGTGTTTGGCTTAGTTGGTTCGTTATTCCCATGCATCGCCGCTTCATGAGAGCCTCGGTCATCTACCCGGCTCATCGTATTGCTGAGGGGACGCGGTTGGCCATCGGCATCCCGGCCTTGGCGCACCTCTATAATGGATTGGGCACCGCAGCTAATACCTCTACGCCTGGGGTGGATGTGGTAAACTTTTCGCTTCATTATTTCACGTCCTGGATCGAAATGCACGTATTGGGGGCTTTCGCCATGCATCAGAGGCCCTCATTTTACGATGCCTACCCTTTTCCTCGACTTATGCGATTAGTGGATGCTTCTGCCGCCGACCCGACTCAATTCGGGGCTATTCGGGTGCTGATTTCTCCTCATGCCACCGCCGGCGGGTTGGTTTTTACTGATCGGGTCTTGTCTACTCCTTCGGGTCCCGTTCAACAACTCTGGGACCAGTCGAAAGACAACGCACCTTCTTTGAAGCCCCGGGAGGCCGTGCATTTGTATGCAATTAGACCGGGCTACTTGGTGTTTCGCCAGGACAGTGCAGCTCTTTTCATGCGGTACAATCCGCATCGATTTGCCCGACAGCTAGGATACGACCAGGGCGTTCCTTTCGAGGCTTTTATAGTTGCCCCGATCCCTTCGCTCGATGCTGTTCGCGATGCTGCTCATCATTTCATGAGGCTGAATACCGGCTCTTATTTCATGGTCCCTGAAGCCGAGTACATGCCCCGATGCGTGGGTGCGTTTACGGGTTGGTATCTTCATCGGGTCAGCCCAATCATTCTTGAGGAAAGGAGGGTGCTTCTCGGCCACGATACCCCTCCTCTGGTTCCTGGGGCTAAGCTACGACCGAGGGTTCCAGTCCGCTTTCCTTTGAGGGAGATTGGCACCGCGCTCATTCCGGGGGAGTCCGGGGTAGACCTTACTCCAATAGCTGGTATGCCCTTGGGTTCTCGATCGCGAGGTAAACGGGCCCCAGTAGTAGCACCCTTGCCGGTGGCGACACCGCCCCCCGTGGCGTCGACAATGGCGATGTCGTCCTCGGTTGTGGCACCGAGCGAGAGTAACAGGGATGAGGGCGCTGAGGGCGATGTAGGCCAGCGCCGCCCTAAGGCTTCGCGAGGGAGGAAGCGGTCATCCTCAGCGACCGGCTCTGGGTCTAAACGGCGGAGGAAAGCGGCTACTGCCCCGCTTGATTCTGTGGTGGAGTCTGAGCCTATCCTTGAAGACGAACCATTGGCCCTGCAAGGGTCAGACGCTGGACTTCTCTTCCCGAGTTCAGCTGATGAGGAGGCTGCACAGTTGGCCGAGGCCATACGGCGCTCAAAAGACGCGTCTCATAACGCCAAGGTTCCGAAGAAGTCTTATCCCGCTGTAATTTTTTACGAAGACCCTTCGTGGATTCGGCGGCGATTTATCGGCCCTTTGGAGGAATGGGGGGAAAGGGCTTTGAAGCAGGCCGCTTCAGAAGACGCAGCTGATGCACTCTCTTTGTGGACCGGCGGTCATGAGTCTACCCTTGAACCCCGGCGAGCCCACCTCCTTGAGAAGGAGCAGCGGCTTGAAGAAGCCATATTGAGGGCTTCTTTGTGTATAGGTACGTTGTGCTTCCTTTGTAGTCTTTCCGATTATTTATGCCTGTGCATATGTATCATTATTCTTATTTGAATCGTGCAGAATCTTCGACGCTGGGGGAGCTCCCTACGGGCCTATTAAAGCTAAAGCCCGCCGAAATTCTCAATGAAGCCTTGCTGGATGTGGAGGGGGCTGACGAGGCTGCTCCTCTCACGGTGGAACTTCCAGCGGCGGTTCTTGACCAGGGAGTGCTTGCCCCTCTGGGGGAGGCTCCTTTGGAGGCCGCCGCCCCAATGACTCTTACTGAGGGCGGCCCAAAGGCTGGGAGCGAGGTAGTCGGGACTACTCTCCCTTTGTTGGAGCCTGAGGTCACGGCGGAGACCGTTGAAGCTGCTATCCCCCCGGCTCAGAATGGGAGGAGTGTTGAAGGTATCCCTCTGCGTTTTAATTTAGCAACCCCTTCATAGTCTGAACTCTTTTATCTTTCCCAGAATTGCACGGTTTGGCGGCCACGATCGCGGATCTGTCGCCTCGACAGTCATTTCAGCGTTTATTGGAGATGGCAGCTCCGCAGGCGATCTCCCCTCAGCGCATTGTCCTCTCGTCTGGGCAAGGTTGGTGTCGTCCATCCCTTCTCATAGCATCGTCGTTATTTTGCGTACTGACATTGACGTTTTCTACAGTTCTGGAAGCCGATGACGAGGTCGAGATTCTCGAAGGGCCAGGGGAGCCTTCAGCTCCTACTTGCACGACTGTCGGTGAGTGACATTTCATTGCACTCTCACTCGTTCTTTGCTTAAGAATTTTGTTGACGTCTTCCAAATTTGAACAGCTCTGCCAGTCTCCACGGCGTTGGAGTCGCGCATCGTGATGCCTCCCGGCCCTTATGCCTTGCGGGCTTCAGAACGCTTGGCCCAATTAAGCCTCGTCTCCTTGTCGTCTCTGATCGAGGAGCTTCGTGCTGGCAGCACGACCACGGCTGAAGCATTCGCTGCCGAGGCTAACGGTTCTCTTCCTTTTCTTGCCACCTACCACAGCGAAGAGGTGGTGCGAGTCTGGGTGGAGTTCTGCCGGCGGGTGGAGGCTTGCCTGCACGCCCTCAAATGTTCTCACCTTTCCTCGGAGGCCGTGGCTGCAAAGGCGGAGTTACGGGGGCTGATAGCACGGTGCGCGGCAAACATGACGTCATGTGAGAAGAGGCTCGGTCGCAAGTTCTCGGAGAGGGAGCTAGCCTCCAAGGCGCTGGGCGAGCTTCAAGCCAATCTTACAGCCAAAGCCAACAAAGCGTATGAACTCTGGCGGGTGCTTCAGGAGTCCATCAAAGAGGTGGTGGCTCTCGATAAAGCTGCCATGTTCACTCGTGAGAGGGTCGAAGCTCATAAGGCCACTGAGAAAGAGCTTGAAGCCCGGCTCGCTTCGTATCAGGCTCAGCAAGCTCAAGCGGAGGCTCGTCTTTTGGAGATCTTGCGTCATGAAGCCGTGGTCCAACAAAAGCAGGATGAGCTGACCAAGTTGCTGAATCGCCCGCCGGCCTGAAACATTTGTATCTTTTTCTTCCTTTTTGTACATACTCATGGATGAGAGTATTTTCTTTTTGTTTCTTTCATGAATTGTACTTCGTACCCATTTTGGTTTATGAATAAAAGATACATTTTTCTTCTCAATGATGTGTTTCCTTTTCATTGAATGTATTCTGCGAATATTCTATCTTGATCTCCTTGCAGGACAGCAATGGCTCAGGACTCAGGGTTAAGATCTGCTTCCCAAGACTTTTGCATTTTATGAGCCACGAGGGTTTCATAAAGAGTTTTTCTCCCTACAGGTCGAGAGGATCCCATAGGTGTGAGTTCTTCTTAGAGATCGTGAGGATCTTTTAAGCGGGTTTTCCCTTGAGAGTCGTAAGGATCTCACAAGAGAGTTTTTCTTCCTTACAGGTCGTGAGTGCCTGCAAGTGTCGGATGTGATCATCCTTATCCGTGTTTCACGGAGTCAGGGGTCTATCAAGGTATCGTAGTTTAAAGACGTCATGGTCAAGGTTAAGGACCTCATAGTCCGTGGATTTAAGGACTCCACAGTCCGCTGTTAGTTTTAAGACATCACGGTCAAGGTTAAGGACCTCATAGTCCGTGGGTTTAGGGACTCCACAGTCCGGTGTTTGGTTGCAGGGACCTGTCACCTCTTTGAAGACGTTGAGGAATTACAACGCCGGGCATCAAAGGAGTGAAGAGATGTACCCTTAGACCAAGGCAGAATCCGTAGGGAATCGGGGTGGTTGATCGTTAGTTTTAAGACATCACGGTCGAGGTTAAGGACATCATAGTCCGTGGATTTTAAGGACTCCACAGTCCGGTATTTGCTCTGGATGCTTCACACGGGTTCACTGCCGTGCTTGGCGAGGACCAGGCTCCGCTCTGGATGCTTCACACGGGTTCACTGCCGTGCTCTGCGAGGACCAGGATCCGCTCTGGACGTTTTCCACGGGGTCAAAGAGTGACATTATCCGCGTTCCACGTGACCAGGAATTTTGCACTAGATGCTTCACACGGGTTCACTGTCGTGCTCGGTGAGGACTAGGCTCCGCTCTGGATGCTTCACACGGGTTCACTGCCGTGCTCTGTGAGGACCAGGATCCGCTCTGGACGTTTTCCACGGGGTCAAAGAGTGACATTATCCGCGTTCCACGTGACCAGGAATTTTGCACTAGATGCTTCACACGGGTTCACTGCCGCGTTAGGCGAGGACTAGGCTCCGCTCTGGATGCTTCACACGGGGTCAAAGAGTGACATTATCCGCGTTCCACATGACCAGGAATTTTGCACTAGATGCTTCACACGGGTTCACTGCCGCGTTAGGCGAGGACTAGGCTCCGCTCTGGACGTTTTCCACGGGGTCAAAGAGTGACATTATCCGCGTTCCACGTGACCAGGAATTTTGCACTAGATGCTTCACACGGGTTCACTGCCGCGTTAGGCGAGGACTAGGCTCCGCTCTGGACGTTTTCCACGAGGTCAAAGAGTGACATTATCCGCGTTCCACGTGACCAGGAATTTTGCACTAGATGCTTCACACGGGTTCACTGCCGTGCTCGGCGAGGACTAGGCTCCGCTCTGGATGCTTCACACGGGTTCACTGCCGTGCTCTGCGAGGACCAGGATCCGCTCTGGACGTTTTCCACGGGGTCAAAGAGTGACATTATCCGCGTTCCACGTGACCAGGAATTTTGCTCTAGATGCTTCACACGGGTTCACTGCCGCGTTAGGCGAGGACTAGGCTCCGCTCTGGATGTTTTCCACGGGGTCAAAGAGTGACGTTATCCGCGTTCCACGTGACCAGGAATTTTGCACTAGATGCTTCACACGGGTTCACTGCCGTGCTCGGCGAGGACTAGGCTCCGCTCTGGACGTTTTCCACGGGGTCAAAGAGTGACATTATCCGCGTTCCACGTGACCAGGAATTTTGCACTAGATGCTTCACACGGGTTCACTGCCGCGTTAGGCGAGGACTAGGCTCCGCTCTGGACGTTTTTCACGGGGTCAAAGAGTGACATTATCCGCGTTCCACGTGACCAGGAATTTTGCACTAGATGCTTCACACGGGTTCACTGCCGCGTTAGGCGAGGACTAGGCTCCGCTCTGGATGCTTCACACGGGTTCACTGCCGTGCTCTGCGAGGACCAGGATCCGCTCTGGACGTTTTCCACGGGGTCAAAGAGTGACATTATCCGCGTTCCACGTGACCAGGAATTTTGCTGATTGTATCCGCATTTCACGGGATGGAGGTTTGACTGCTGGCGATATGTATACCACCGAGCCATGGAACTGGGAGTTGCCGCTGTCCCGCTTAGCTTGAAGTTGTGTTCGTTGTTACGAGACGAGTGTTGAGATGATCTCTAGGTTATTTGTGGCCCGTCGAGATTCGGCTTCTTCTTCTAATGAAACCTGGGGAGGAAGAGTGCGACTCCTTCTTTGTTTGCGCCCCTGGATTGTATACAGGGATTGATGTAGCATCACCTGTAGGGCATATATTTTATTTTTATTTTATTTCTTTTCCCGCGATGCTCTATCATTTCAGCTTTTTATATCGCGAAAATCGCGATTGCCCAATCATTTCGGCTATTTTTCGCGGTGCCCAATCATTTCGGCTATTTTTCTTTTTACTCGCTGCTTTTTATTGCGAGTTGCCCCATCATTTCGGCTATTTTTTTATGCATACATTTTTACTTGCTGCTTTTTATTGCAAGTTGCCCCATCATTTCGGCTATTTTGTAGGCATGTGTGGCTTGCCAGCTTTTTCGCCGCAAGCTTGGATTTTGGACACCGATTTCGGCATCAGCACCGCTGCAACTGGGATGTTGCCAGGAGCGAATCATAATTTGCTTCTGTCGATATTGAACAAAGGTGGCTTAGTAAACAGGGTTAAGGGTCCTGTCGACCAAGGCTTTTGACTTCGTGAGCCGTAAGGGTCTCACAAAGGTATTTCTCCCTACAAGTCGTGAGGATCTTGCAGGTGTATTTTCTCCTTAGGGATCGTGAGGATTCCTAAGTGTATGTTCCTCTGTAAGTCGTAAGGATCCTACAAGAGGGTTTTCTCCTTATGGGTCGAGAGGACCTACAAGGGTTGCTCATCATATGGGCATATCCCTAGTCACGGGTGTGACTTTGCTGGGGAAATGTTTATTCACGCCCGTGGATTGTATACAAGGGTCAGTATTGAGCCTCTTGTAGGGCAATATCGAAGGTTGTGGAGGATTTGCTTAAGAACAGGTTTAGGTTTCTGTAACTTAAGACTTTCAAATCTCATGAGCCGTGAGGATCCCATAAGAGAATTCTCCTTACGAGTCGTGAGGATCTCGTAAGTGTATTTTCTCCTTAGGAATCGTGAGGATCCCTAAGTGTGTTGCTCCTTTGTGAGTCGTAAGGATCTCACGCAGGTGGTTTCTCCTTACAAGCTCGAGAGGACCCTACAAGTGTCTTTTAACGAGGTTGCGCCCTTTCGGGTTTTCACAAACACTCGCCGGTAGTCCTGTTGTTTTTACTCACGGAGCCCTTTCGGGTTTTCATCCGTGCCCATTTTGCTTATGGACATACCGTTTTTTTTTTTATTCTTTTTCACTTTTTTTTTTACAAGGTCGCGCCCTTTCGGGTTTTCACGAGCACTTGCCGGCAGCCCTGCTGTTTTTACTCACGGAGCCCTTTCGGGTTTTCATCCGTGCCCATTTTGCTTATAGACATACCGTCTCTTTTTTTTTATTCTTTTTCATATATATTTTTTTTATTTTTTTTTCTTTCTCTTCTTTTTATCTCGTCAGCCTGAAGATGCTGCAGTAGTAGTTTTAGGGACGTTTCGGTCCGTCGTTAGTTTAAGGACGTTTCGGTCCGTTGATAGTTTTAAGGACGTTTCGGTCCGTCGTTAGTTTAAGGACGTTTCGGTCCATCGTTAGTTTAGGGACGTTTCGGTCCGTCGTTAATTTAAGGACGTTTTGGTCCGTCGCTATGGGGAAGGCCGGCTGCTGCTTGTAAAGTTTGAGCCTAGGAAGATAGTGAGCGGACATAGTCGTCGTCATCTATCATTGACCCAGGCTGTGGCTTATTAAGCGTAGTATTTCTTTAAGAAGCGGCCGTTTATTGGCCTGAAAGGCCTTTCACCGTGCATGTCCATGAGTAGGTAGGCTCCACCCTGGTAGACCTTGTCTATGATGTACGGGCCTTCATAGTTTGGCTCAAATTTTCCTCGCTTGGCACGATTGGGGATCATAGGTCTTTTGACCACTAGTACGAGTTCGCCTTGGCGGAATGTCCTCGGCCTGGTCAATCTTTCGTACGAGCGCGTCATCTTTGCTTTGTAGGCCTCTAGATGTTGTTGCGCTATGAGCCGGGTTTCGTCGAGGGCATCAAGCTCCTCAAGCCGAAGGTGAGCATTTTCTTCGTTCGTCAGCTCGTGGTGGACTGCTACTCACAGAGAGGGTAACTCTATCTCGAGGGGGAGCACTGCTTCCGTCCCAAATACCAACGCGTACGGCGTTGTGTTCGTGGCCGTCTTGAATGTAGTTCGATAAGCCCAAAGGGCTTCTTGCAGCCTTTCGTGGCAGTCTCTCTTATTCCTGGAAACGGTCTTTTTTATGATCTTCGTCAAGGTCTTATTGAAGGCCTCGGCCAGACCGTTAGCTCGTGGATTGTAAACCGAAGAATATCTCCAGTCTATATTGTGCTGCTGTGCGAAGCGGCTAATCTTATGGCTTCGGTAGGCCGGCCCATTATCGGAGATAATCCGCCGTGGGGTTCCAAACCGATAGATGACGTGCGTCTTGAAGAAATGGAGGATATTCTCCGTCTTCACTTCCTTCAGTGGTACTGCTTCTGCCCATTTGGAGAAGTAATCAGTTGTCGCCAGGATAAAACGGTGTCCCCGGGATGATGCTGGCTCAATGGGGCCGACTATGTCAGTCCCCCACATTTCGAATGGCCAACTAGCCAGCGTTGGGTGCAGTGGATTCGGATGTTGGTGGATGAAGTCTCCATGAATCTGGCATGAGTGGCATTGCTTCGCATACTCGAGGCAGTCCTGGATCATCGTGGGCCAGTAGTAACCCATCCGTTTAATTTTTAACTTCATCTTTGGGCCTGCTTGGTGAGAACCGCAAAGTCCGTCATGAACTTCCTGAATGACTCTTTCTGCTTCGTCAGGTCCTAAGCATCTCAGCCATAGAGAATCAAACGATCTCTTTTATAGAATATCGTTGACGAAAGCAAAAGATAAAGCTCGTTTCATGAGCTGATGTCTTGAGGACGCCTCTTTGGGCATTCGGTGGGACTTAAAGTAGTCTATGAAGACTTCCCTCCAGTCTTCGGCCTTCTCATGGTCTTTTATTTGTAGGGTCGTCTGCTCAGTCGCTCCCTTCTCTTCGCATGATTCCGGAGATATTTCTGCCGGGGCGAGCACTCGACGGCTTTGTACCACGATTCTGACGTCATCGAGGTTCTCGTCAGCCAGTTCTTTAGCAAGTTTAGCCAACACGTCTGCTTTGCTGTTTTCCGCGCGCGGTATGTTCTCCAAAGTATAGGAGGGAATTCGGGTCAATAGTTGTTGCACCCTTTCGCCGTACTTCACCAACTCCGGCTTGCACGTTTGGTAGTCACCATTTACTTGACTAACGACCAGCTGAGAATCCCCGTATATAAGGAGGTCTTCAATTCCCATGTCGATGGCGATCTCGAGGCCTGCTATCAGAGCTTCGTATTCAGCTTCATTGTTCGTCCTCGGCTCTGTTAAGGAGAAGGCGAAGCGCATTATCCCTCCTTGTGGTGTTGCAAAGATGAGGCCTATCCCTGATTTGATCATTGGGATACCTTGTTTCTGTTTCTTTATGGAGGACGCTCCATCGAAATAGAGTTCCCATCGGGTGCTTCCGCCGCTAATCGCATCAAATGCATGCTCGTCCGGCAAATCACAGTTCAGAGGAGAATCGGCCGGTATCGGGTGCTCAGCGAGGAAGTCGGCAATGGCCTGGCCTTTCACTGCCTTAAGAGGTTGATACGTTATCGAGAACTCCATCAAGAGCAGGGCCCACTTAGCGAGTCGTCCCGTCAATATGGCTTTCGACATCAAGTATTTAAGGGGATCTACTTTTGAAATGAGACGGACTTCATGTGCCAACGCATAGTGCCTGAGCTTTGTTATCGCGAAGATTAACGCCAAGCAATATTTTTCAATGGGAGAGTAGTTGCTTTCTGCCCCCAGTAGAACTCGACTTAAGTAATAGAGTGCCCTCTCTCTCCCCTGATCGTTCTCTTGTGCCCATAACGCGCCCAAGGAACCTTCGAGGGCGGTCGTATAAAGAATGAGGGGTTTTCCCTTGACCGGCGCGGCCAACACCGGAGGGTTCTGCAGGTACTGCTTGATCTCGTCTAGTGCACCTTGACATTTGTGATCCCAAGCGAATGGAGTTCCCTTTTTCATCAGGTGGCTGTAAGGACGGCATTTGCCCGAAAGATTAGCGATAAACCGCCGGATGTATGCGAGCTTCCCTTGGAGAGACCGCAACTGCTTGAGGGTTCTTGGTGGAGGCATTTCCATGATCGCCTTAATCTTTGACGGATCTATTTCAATACCTCGGTGTCGAACGATGAATCCCAGAAATTTGCCCGAGGAGACTCCAAACGCGCATTTGAGGGGATTCATTTTCAAATTATATTGCCGAAGGCGTCGAAATACAGTCTCCAGATGCTTTAAATGATCTTCGTATGACATGCTCTTTACTACGAGGTCATCGATATAGCACTCGACGACGTCGTGTATGAGGTCATCAAAGATCTTTGTCATGGCCCTTTGATAGGTAGCGCCAGCGTTCTTTAGACCAAAGGGCATAACCCTGTAGCAAAATATACCCAAAGGGGTGCGGAAAGCGGTGTGCTTCTGGTCTTCGGGATGCATCTTTATCTGATTGTATCCTGACGAACCATCCATAAAGGAGAAAACCTCGTGAGTGGACGTGTTATCTATCATTAGCTCGGTTACCGGCACCGGGAAATCATCCTTTGGACAGGCTTTATTGAGATCCCTGAAATCCACGCATATGCGTACCGTCCCATTCTTCTTCATTACCGGGACGATATTGGCGATCCAATCGGGATATTGGACTTCTTGGATAAATCCAGAATCGATCAGCTTCTTGACTTCGGCGTTGATGCTCATCTCAAGCTCGAGTCGCATCCTCCTTGGCGCCTGCTTGACTGGCTTGATATCTGGGGATATTGCTAATCTATGCACAGCAATCTCCGGATCTAATCCCTGCATCTCGGAGTAGTTCCACGCGAAGCAGTCTTTTTGCCGTAGAAGCACGTTTTTTAACGCAGCCACCCTCTCTTCGGATAACAGCTCGCTGACAAATGTCGGTCGCGGGTCGTCTGCCGATCCCAACTCAATCTTCTTGAGGTTATCTGCAGTAGTATGTATACCATCTTCCAGTTCTTTCGGAGCGGGCGGAAATTCCGAGATCACCTCATCATCGCTGTTCTCAAAGCACCGGGGAAGGTCATCTACGTTCTCGGGCTCTTCTCCTAATATCGTAATCGTATAGCAAGTGCGAACCCACTTCCTGGACTGAGGTGGACCCGGTTCTGCTCTTGCGGCCTTGGGCTCATGCTTTTGCGGCGGCGTTACCTTCCAGCCGTCGGATAAAACGAATCTGCCCCGTTGGTACTGGTCCTCGACCCAGTTCTTGAAGGTGAAGCAGTTTTCGGTAGGATGTCCTATGGCTTGGTGATAAGAGCAATAACTCAGATGAGAAGCCTTGTTAGCTTGCTCAGGATGTCTAGACCTTGGAAGCGCGATCATTTGATGTTTTATAGCGAGGTTAAGTAACCTCTCCGTCTTGTCTCGGGGGAAGGAGTACGCTCGACTCATCTTCTTCATGAGGGACAAACCCGAGCCGCTTCTTGATTTATTTCCGTCTCTGCGTCGGGCCTTTCGTACAGCGGATTGACGAGGATAAGTGTCTTTGTCTTTTGCAGCACGTTGAAATAGACGTTGCGTCCTGGCCTTCTCGTAGATGGCCATTTCGCGGTTGTGGTCTTCCCGAGCTTTCTGACCCACTTTCCTGATAGGCTTGCCCATTCGTTTCTCAAACGACGGACTCGGCGCTTTAATCGCGGGGTCTAATTTTGATGGGGGGTTGGCATCTCCTGACAGGGCGTCCTCCTCTTCATCAAAGGTATATATAGCGTAGCTGCTGTGAGCCCGTTCCCGTTTTCCGGCTCTTGCATATCTAAGCCCGAGTGTTTCCATCTTCCCGTTGGGCAATTTGCGTTGAGTCCCGGGGACATCCTAAATCCTGTTGTAGAACCGAGCCTGCCGGACGGTCTGTTCTAAGGGTACTCCTTGGCGCTTCAATAGCTTCTTTAATCCATTTATATAGTATCTGGGCAGACAGATGGGTTGGAGCCTGTCAAGTGTAGCATCCGCGCCATGCCAGATCTCTTTCTCTATTTTCGACTCTGAGGATCGGTAGAATAGGATCACCTTCTCACCCCTTTGCCTGGGAGGGACGTAAAATGTTCGCAGGTCCTGCACATTATTAGCCTGCAGTGTGTCGAGATCCTTGTAGTGTTCTCGCGGGTACCATGGTGATTTGCAAACTATGGTCATCGCCAGGGAGTGTTTGTATTGACAGCCGATTGGAGAACACGGCATTAACTTCATCTTCTGAATCACTTCCGAAGACCAACATGGGGGCGGGCGTCCCCAGGTTGTTGCGTTGAGATGGCCCTGCATAAACTATCTCTTCCTCTTCTTCGGTATCGCTTCCGAAAACAGGGATGGTGGCGGCGGTTTTGTTCTCCGGGTCGCGACACCTTTCTGTATCCTCGAAATCTGGCAAAAAGTACTTCGCATCTTCGTATTTGCGGACTTCGTTCACGGAAAATGGGTTTAACTCACCTGTTACGGTGTACTCGAAACCATCCTTAAAGTACTTCATACACTGATGTTGTGTAGAAGGGATGATGTTGTATTCGTGTAACCAAGGACGACCGAGCAAGGCGTTGTAGCAGGTCTTGGCGTCAATGACATGGAATTTGATGTCTGTGACGAGAAGTCCAAAGCGTAATGTTAGTATCACAGATCCGAGAGTCCGTGACGATTGTGAATCGAAACCGGAGATAGTAATCTTTTCACGAGCGAGGTGTTGCACGCTCATGCAGATTTCCTTCAACACCCGAACATTAAGGAGATTGACGGAGGATCCATTATCCACCAGAATCTTTCCTATCTTGATATCATGGCAGTATCCGGAGACATATAGGGGACGGTTGTGGTCGCACGTCCCGAGAAGGAGGTCTTCATCACCGAAAGTGATGCCGGCCGTATGCACTTCCTCCAGTTCATCCTTCATCTTTTCAGTGGCGAGGAAGGCTTGGAATTGTTCAGGTTCTTGTAACGCCTTAATTAGTGAGTCTCGCGCTTCTTTTGATAATAGGAGGGCATCGAGAATGCTAAGCTGAGAAGGTAGCTTCCTTAGGTGCGCGAGGATGTTATAGTCCACCTTACCCTTCCTAGGAGGGTCTTTGGCAACCAGCTCTCTCATGACTTGGTCATCTAAAGTGATATCTTCAGTGACCTTTTCCTTTCCCTTATCCTTTTTACTTACGGGCCCGAGATTCTTTTCTGGGAGTGTGCGATTGCGCAGCTGAATGTTCTCGCAGATCTCCGATTTCTCCTCTTTCCCTAAAACGGATTCTTTGAAGAGAGGGCCCAGAGCGATTTCTTCATCAGAGTCGCTCCCAAAGGTGAGAACTTGTGACCCCCTGGCGTTTACCATGTAACAGTTGCCAGTAGTTCTGTCGTGTCCATCGATAGTACTTCTTCGCTCCCGACGGCTCTTGCGTTTCATGCGCTTAACATGTTGCCGACGAGCAACATATCCTTGCCACCATATCTTAAAGGCGTCGCAGTCCTCCGTGGGGTGTGATATTTTCCGGTGATATGCGCAATAATCAGGGTGGCTCTCCACCCCATCGTGTGTGTTTCCTTCCGAGGGTGGTAGTTTCATCCCTATTGACATGGCTTTGGCAAACCTTTTTCTCGTCTTGAATATCTTCTTGTCTACTTCGGATGCCTTTCGCTCTGGCGGAGGTAGTTCAACTCTTCCGTTCAGTCGCCTGCATTTGGTTCCTTCTGACGCTGCCATCTCACGCTCCTGATCCGCTTTACTTTTTAGACGAATCTCGTCTAGAAAAGCGTCGATCATTTCGTCTGTTGGCCATGCACGCTCTGGTACAGGCTCTGCCTCCAGCTTCTTAGTGCCAGGAGTTTTCTCATCATCGGTAAACGAGTGGGAGATTACGTTACAACTCGCCACATATCCTTCGGATTCATCCGACGAGCTCTCTCCATCATCTTCCTCTTGAAAGATGTGGTTGAGGAACTCTTGCAGTGTGACAAGAGTTCGCGCCTTTTGATTGTATTTTTCCAGCGCGTCGATTTGCTTCTGCAAGTTCGTGTGCTCGTTTCCAAGCTTCGCGGGCTTCTTGGATTTCTTCTTCTTTTTCTTCGAAGATTTTGACGATTGGGCGTGAGTATTTGGGCTCTTATCGCGAGTCTTTGTAGTTGGGCGGCGCCTTAGCATCCCTTCGATAATTTGAGGTTCAAGAGGGTCCTTCCATTCGATCGCAGGGCACGCATGAAGGTCTCTCAGCATTCTTTTGGTTTTAGTTGATAACACGACCTCCCATGGAGCTTCTTCAATAAAGGAGCAGGTTGCCCCCGGTGTATCTACTTTCTTAGGAGTATGCGGTTGTGGTGGGTTCACCTTCCACTTTTCGGACAGTACAAACTTCCCCTGGAGGTACTGGTCTTCAATCCATCCTTTGAAGACGAAGCAATCTTCAATCGGATGGCCTACCGTTTGATGGTAAGGGCAATAGTTAGGGTTATTCGCCTCGGTGGGTTGCGGCGGTCGCCTTGGATTTGGTAGGCTTATAAGTCTGTTGCGTATTGCCAGCTCGAATAACCGTTTCGTCTTGTCTCGTGGGAACGAGTAGGGGCGCTTCATCTTCTCATTATAATACCGACGCCTTTCCTCGAGTTGATCTGCCGGTTTCGGGGCGTTAGGTTGCTGTTGGGCATTCGCAACAAAGGTTGCCCTTCCTTTACCCTTGTCATTCCGAGGTTCCGACTTCGGGGGAGGTGGTCTATGACCCATCTGGTCCATTTGAGCCACCTTGTCGATTAAAGCTTGGAATGTGGTTGGCTTAAAGAACATCATAAACTGGGAGATAGTTGCGTGAGGGTCTAGGTTCCCATGAACATGCCCACCGCAGGTGCTTCTTCAATGCGTTGCTCGCATCTCGACCACAAATTCCGCCAGCGTATAGCATACTGGACCCAGGTTTCGCCTGGTTTTACCCTGGCGTTAATCAGTGCAGTTATTGGAGTGCGTTCGCTGGCACTTGCGAATCGCTGAGTGAATAACAACTCCATTTCAGCGAACGTTTTGATAGAATCGTTCGGGAGTTCTGAATACCATTCGAACGCAGTTTCTGATAGGCTGCCCACGAACTGGCGGAGCAACAGTTTATCATCACCGCCGGTGTTACCGCAGAGGGCCCGGAACTGGGCGACATGTTGATGGGGGTTGCCGGTCCCCTTGTACACGTGGAATTTTGGTATCGTATAGCCTTGCGGGTATTTGATTTGGTCGTACCAGCTTGGATACGGCCGCCCCGTTTTCACGACTTGACCAGCTGCCTCAGTCGCGTGATGAACCCGGATTTGCTGGGCTATATAGTCAGCCAAGTCAGCCTTAGAGATTGCCTCCTCCTTGGCCGTTGAGAGGGCTGGTGGTGGATTTGACGTTTCTCCTCGGTCGTCTTCCAGCACGATTGGGGGATCCTCGGCGGGTAAGTCCTGCTGGATCATCATTCCTATCATATCTTGGAAGAGAAGGCCCATACGTTGTATGTTGGCCGCTTGTTCAGCAGCCTCTTTGTCCTTTTTCTCCAGTGTCCGGCGAAGGAATTCAGCGTCGGTTTCTTCCTCCCGGCGTGCGTCTGAGGACGTTTCTGGGTTTTCTTTTGGCCCGGTAAGTGCGGCCATAGCATTCATCATTTCCTGAAGCTTTTGCTGCTGCTCCTGGGCTTTCGTCACGGATCAGGTTAGCGGTCGGTGGCCCGTAGAAGTGCGGCTTTCCTCCTTTCCAGAGGCCATGTAAACAGTGTGCACCGCCATGCCCCCAGACTTAGGGCGTCTGGGCTCAGTGCTTTTAGCCGTCGTTGCATGCTGGGGGGTCTTCTCTGGCCTCCTCCTTTTATGAGCCAGTTGATCAACAGCCCTTTGGGGTTTAGCCTGGTGACCAGCTTCCGGTTGGATTTTCAGCTTCTTGTGCTGGCGGGAGAAGTTTGGATCGATGATCGAGTCCCAGGCCTGCCGCCAAACTTTATAGATTTTGGAAGACAGCCGTTGAGGAGATCGGGGATGTTCGGGTTTTATTTCCACAACCTTTTTTAATGGGGGAGGAGACCTCTTCAGCACTGCAGTAGCAGAATTCCTTCGCACCTTATTTAGCATTTCGAAGCTGTTCCCAGTTGGAACAGCAGCATTAACTTCTGCCACCCGGGGCCGATGGAGTCAACCCGGAGGGGGAGTTGCCCCCAGCCTTCCTTACTCGGCGCCAATGACGACGTCGATCGTGTCGAGCGGACGGCGTAGGGTCAGCGGTAAGAATGGTTTCGTATTTCCCCCTGTCTGGGTGGGGGGTCGCTGTTGGTATTAGCCTGTCAAAGACCGATGTCCTTTGGGCAGCAGGAGCGGGAGCTGAAGCCGTCAATCTTGTAAAGACCGACCTTTTGGCCGGAGAAGCTGCCTTGACGACTTCGGGGGCAGGAGCGGCCACCTTCTTAGAAGCAGCCTTCCCTGAGATTGTAGGCCTCATGATGAGTTCGCAGGATTTCTGGCCCAATCTAGAGAAGACCGAGGCGCTGACGTTGGGCGACTCGTTGAGAGGAGCCGCGACAGGGGTAAGACGATCAAAGACCGACTTCTTGAGAGCTTCCGTTGTCAGCACTGGAGCGGTGAAGTTTGTCGGCGGGAGCATGGTCCCAAAGAACAATCCTGTGGTGGCGCGAGTGACCTGTTCCACGGGCATTGTGAATAGCGAAGCAGCTTGGGGTCCGTAGGCTATACCTCCTGGCGAGGCAGAGCGTTGGTTGCAATTGCAGTCTGAGCAGTTGGAGAATTTCACGGAAGTAGAAGCCATCGATCCTTTGCTTTCTGCAATAAGCGAGACGCCAATTCTTAGTATCTTGAAACCCAAGGGCAACCATTAGCGAACCGCGATTGGTTCGCGAATCACGACACACGAAGTGTGGAGTGGAAAGAGGAAAAAGGTCCCACCGGGCGTGCCAGAATCTGTTCCCCTCCGAATAGCGGCCGCGACATGGAATGCCTCGCCTGAGATTCGGGGCAGATGCTAATTGGTGCTATCCGTCCACCTCTCCGAAGATGCCAAGTTGATTTATGGCACCATGTATCGAAGGTTTAGACGGATGCGTCCGATGTAGCAGACTTCGTCAGATTCCCCCTCGTTTGAGGGGTTTTTGATTGTGGGGACGCTCTTCCCTGCAGGCGCAAGCCCCTGCAGTTAATTACGCTACCGCATTGCGGTAACAACTTTCTCCTTCTCCAGATGGTCACTTCGTGTCGTGGGTGTTTGTTTTGTATTTTGTTGCCTGTGGATTGTATACGGAGACTAATTTATGTAGTCACCCGTAGGACGTGGACTAGTCCAAATCCGTATTATCTTAGATTTGGGTTTGGGGGTTGGGTTTGAGGATACGTTAGCCATATTTGAGGCTAAGATCAACTCAAACGTTTGTTAAGGATACGTTAGTCTAACTTTGAGACTAAGATCAACTTAACGGGATCGTTTAGATCCGACAAAGGAGCGTTTGGGCTCTATTGTTCCAGTTTAGGGACATAGTGGTCCATCGTATGTATGGCCGTCGGGACCCATCACCTCTCGGACGACGTTGAAGGATTACAACGACAGATGTCAGAGGAGTTCAGAGATGTACCCTCGAGCCTGAATTAATTTGGGGGATTCATAGTCCAGTCTGTTTGAAGGTTTAAGGATACGTTAGCCCTCTTTGAGGCTAAGATCAACTTAAACGGGACCGTTTAGATCCGACAAAAGAGCCTACGGGGCTCTATTGTTCTAGTTTAAGGACATTGCGGTCCATGGGTAGTTTAAGGACGTTGCGGTCCATTGTTAGTTTTAAGACATCTCGGTCAAGGTTAAGGACGTCGTAGTCCATGGGTTTAAGGACCCCACAGTCCATTGTTAGTTTTAAAACATCTCGGTCAAGGTTAAGGACGTCGTAGTCCATGGGTTTAAGGACCCCACAGTCCATTGTTAGTTTTAAGACATCTCGGTCAAGGTTAAGGACGTCGTAGTCCATGGGTTTAAGGACCCCACAGTCCATTATGTGCTCTGGATGCTTCACACGGGTTCACTGCCGTGCTCTGCGAGGACCAGGCTCCGCTCTGGATGCTTCACACGGGTTCACTGCCGTGCTTTGCGAGGACCAGGATCCGCTCTGGACGTTTTCCGCGGGGTCAAAGAGTGACATTATCCGCGTTCCACGTAACCAGGAATTTTGCATTAGACACGGGTTTAAGGACCCCGCAGTCCATATCAATGTGTGGTCGTCGGGACCCGTCACCTCTTTGAAAACATTGAGGGATTACAATGCCAAATATCAAAGGAGTGAAGAGATGTACCCTAGAACCGGAGTGGATTAAATAGTCCTTGACCCAATCTGGGATCAAGACCAATTAATTATGTTATAAGCCCATTGGCCCAGTTAATCACAAATTGAAGACTTATGGCCATCTTGGGCTAAGTCCAATCAGGAGAGGCTTTGCCTCCATCCATTTAGCCAATTGGGCCAAAGCCTAGTGTTAAACACTACAGAGCAATCAGTGTTGAACACTGGGAATGAGGTTGACAAGTTAGTGTTTAACACTAAAAGATAATCGGTGTTAAACACCAGCAACAAGGCTTTTCAAATTAGTGTTAAACACTAAAACAGATCAGTGTTGAACACTGCAAATAAAGCTTTTTGATTAGTGTTGAACACTAAGGCCCAACAGTGTTTTAACACTGGGTTCGAGAGTTTCAATTTAGTGTTAAACACTAAGGCAAGAGGGGTCACGTGGCAGCACGTGAGAGCGCCCTCCCTTCACTTATTCTGCTGAGATTATCGCGTCTTTCAGAGCATCACGTGCCATCACGTGATGGGCATTCAAATGCCTGTGTATTAAAGCTTCTGTCAAGGGTCACGTGGGTCACGTGGGGTGCTGCCTCAAAGGGGCTTTCTGTAGATCTTTTGGGGGGGTCACGTGGTGACACGTGACCCTGCCTCTATGTATATTGTTTAGAGGATCTGTTAATCTTTTTCAGGAATTAAATTCCTCGTAGGGTTAAACCCTGACAGTAATTTCAGAGGAATTAAATTCCTACTTTCTCTTAAAGGTTTATATTCTGAATAGAGTTGGACTCTGAATTTTCTGTAGGAATTGAATTCCTCATACATGTGAAGAACCAAATAGGGTTAAACCCTAATAAAAGCTTTTAAGGAATTAAATTCCCACTCTCTTGTTAAATTATGATCAAGGGAATTAAATCCCCGCTGTTCCAACAGAACTAGGTTCTTAATTAGGGTTAAACCCTGTTTCTTTTTGTTCTGAAGGAATTAAATTCCCATAACACAGGGTCAAGACCTGGTTTTATTTCAAAGGAATTAAATTCCTATAGTTTTGTGAGAATTAAATTCTCGTGCTTCAATTCCCTCTCTATGTTTTGGATCTGCATGGCAGGATCTCGACCCATTGAGAATTAAATTCTCAACCTCAAGGGGAGATGTGCACTTTGCAGATCCTCTATCAAAGAGAGAAGAAATATGTTCTTCTGTTTTATATATCAGAGTTAAACTCTGTTGAGAATTAAATTCTCTTTTCCTTCAAGGAGCCTTCCCTTTCTTACCTAGGGTTTTCTTTTGCAGAAGATCCAAGTTCCTCGAAGTATCAAAGCTCTCTCTCCCTTTCTTCCCTCTGCGTGTATATCTTTTTTTCTGTGTCTCTTGGCTCATATTTATAGGAGAAGCAGCCGAGTCAATTAGTTTTTGACGAATCTTCATTGAGAGATTTGATTTGCATCCATCATTCGTTCTGGACCTTTGGATTATTAGGTGAATTTTATTCACCATTGGATTTCAAGTCCCGGGATTCTCCTTTGTTGCTTCGGTTAGATTTAAAGGGGAAATCTTTCCAAACCCGAGATTTTCCCACAGATAGATGATATTTCATCACCTCTGAATCTTTAATTCGATTGGTTCCAGATAGTCGCTTCCTTTGGAAAGATTTGAATCTCTTTCAGAATTTAATTCTGTTGACAAATGGGCTTTGAAAGCCGGTCACGTGTGACCACGTGACCCGTGGTCACGTGTGGGCACGTGACCCCCTTTGGAATGAGCCTTCTTCTTTCTTTTTGCGCTGTCTTCTGGTTGTTGCTCAACCGTCACGTGCCATCACGTGACCCCTGGTCACGTGTGAGCACGTGACCCTGGTCTGGACTCTTTTCCCTTGACTTGATCAGGGAACCGATGTGCCTTTGAATCCGCTTTAAAATGTCACGTGCTGACAGAACTGTACACCCTTCCTAATCAAACCTCCCCATTCCAAACTGAAATCCACAACTCCAGTTTCATAGATTCATCAAGTACAATGTATGATAAGTTGTGTGACTTTGTAGTGTTTGATTTACCCGACTGTGAAGGGTCCATTTCAAGTGAAACCATACCCAACCCTTGTGATCTCTACACCTCCACTCTTGAACCAAAACTGATTGAAAACCATACTTTTGATGAGGTGTTTGAGAATTTTAACCTTCACTTGAATGAGGTGATTGACGTTGGAGATATATTGATTGATGAACCCGAAATTTTGGATGATTTTGTCCCACCAATTTATCAAATCCTTTCACTTCTTTGTGGTCATCATCTTGAGCCTTTAATTCTTCCCGAACCCCAAATATGTCTTGAAGTTGATGATAATGGTATACCCAAAGATCAGAACGAAATACAGCCTCCATCTTCCACATCTGGTTCAGCAACACTCGACACACCAATTTGTTTACCCATTTCACCTTCTACTTTCTCCGGTTCTTCTTCTGTTCATATAGTTTCAGTGAGTTTTGATGAATCACAATCCGTTAATTCAAGTTCAATAATACCATAAATTCAACTTGATTTGGATATTTTTGAAAATGAGGTAGATAAGTTTTTCGAGTCGTCTACCTCAATAATTTTTGAATCAAGTAGGATAAATTCTGGCACAAAACTCTTTGACAGCAAAATGTTCAATCACACCATTGATAAAAGTTTTGAAGAACTTTTTGCTGACGAACTTGAATTTTTAAACAATACGGATTTTGTGATTAATCAATCTCCACCTATAAAGGTTAAACCATCACCATTCCTTCTTCCTAATCATTCACATTCCTCATTCTTTCTTTTCTCTAATTTCAAACCCTTTCCAGACCACCTCTTATCCCTTCCCCACTTTTTCTTAACTCGATACAACACATTTTTCCACCAACCTATACGCTATACTGATAAAATCTTTGAATAGTTGGTGTTAACTTTTGGTCTTTGTAAACTCTTACTTTGACCAAATG
This sequence comes from Agapanthus africanus, assembly GCA_030015575.1. Classification (NCBI taxonomy): domain Eukaryota; kingdom Viridiplantae; phylum Streptophyta; class Magnoliopsida; order Asparagales; family Amaryllidaceae; genus Agapanthus; species Agapanthus africanus. The sequence goes on from CM057349.1 coordinate 489,492,516, forward strand.
ACTCACCCCCTCTTAAAATGCTTCATATTGTCTAACTCATGTTTGAGGGGGGGTATATTTTTGGCTCTTGAACATAACTTTTGTCCTCAAAATTGTGAGCCAAAAATAAGTTTGGGGAAGGATTTTCACTTTCATATATTCTTGCCCCCATTAATAATGTGCTCCCAAGCTTACAGGTTTTTGTGATCCAGCAGATAGCAACAGTGAGGACACTGTTGAAAACAAGTTTGGGGGAGGTTTGTGCTTATTTACGCATACTTTGCATTATACTATATTAAGCACAAAATTTTTTTTGATAATAAAAGAATAGAAAGTGAAAAATTACATCCAAAAGATAGGAATAGTTTAAGAAAACCAAGAAAATTAGAAGTTTTCTTAAACGAACTAGTAATAAGTAGTTATGAGCTGTTGTCCCAAGGGTTAGTAAGATGAAGGAAGTCACTAATCTGAGGATAAAAATAAGTCTGAAAAATAGTTTCTATTCTGGAAGCCAAATATTTGAACGTTGATACCCTACTATATGCACTTACACACGTCTTGAAACTCGGGATAGTAGAGGATACCTTGAAATGCTCTTGTCTAAAAGCCAAAGTATGAAGGAAATAAAAAAATGAAGAAAATATAAAAATGGTGAAAAGAAAAAAATGAACACTGGTTTTGTATCGCCGAGACAGCAATAAAAAAATATAGCGAGGGTGCCTCTTCACCTAGTGCCCTAAGGCCAACTGGTCTGGGAGTCACTGCTAAGCCTTAGGTGGTGCAAGACAAGGAAAATATTATCACCGAATCAGCAAGCACATGAGTAATCGGTCGGTTAGTACCTCAAGAAGTATTAACGGTCGCATGAAAATGTGTGAGCAAATCTAAATATTCATCAAGTTAAAAAGTATTGAGGTAGATGGACAAGAGTATGATAGCTTGAATTGAATTCTCCGAGTGTAGGGATGTCCATTACACACACGTAGGGGTATATGATCGATGTTTGGATGAAAGGTAGGAATGAAGAATAAAGACGATGTTTTATTGAGGGATAATGTGATTTCTAACATCTTTTCATGGCCATTAAGATAGGGCTCATGACAACTGAAAAACTAGTGTAGTTGGAAACTCTTATTTTCAAAGTCTTTCTTTTATAGTTCTTATCTTTATATGTAAATTTCACCATCTCTCTTTTATTATAGGATTTTGTGGGTGTAATCCGCTGAAAACCCTCAGGAGACAACACTCCTCCTACTAGGGACACCTAGAGGTTTAACGTCTTGTTGCACGTGCTCAGTGCAATCGTGTTTGCCTACGAAAGTGTGCTTAGTTTTCTCCTTTTTCTTCTTCTCCTTCTCTTGAATAAACTAGTTTGCTCGGGACGATCAAAGATAAGTTTGGGGGTATTTGTTCAGTTGATAAAACTGCACATTTGTTATTACATTTTTCCTACTATTTCCATATTTAAAAAGATCTTTATTATAATATATCATACATATGAGGGTTTATGTGTAAAAATACTATTTTCCATGTGTTGATATATTATAATTAGCTTTTGGTAGGAAAATGTATGCAAATAATATCATTGACCTAATCCTAGTAGAACAAGGTCTACTAAATATTATTTGTTAAGTTATTGTGCAGAATTTTCAGGTCTAAAATTAAGGAAATCAGGTTGTTGAAGAAAACCTGCCTAATTAAGAAATCAAAATGAAGAAATCAAGTTTGGCAGAAGAAAATAAAAGATTTCAAATTTCTGAAGATTCCAGAAATTTCCACGTGTCACAAGGACCTGCCCACAGAAAGTTGATGAAATGATCTCCACCCTTGGCCGCGGATCCGCGGCCAAACCCCCCTATTGGCCGTGGATCCGCGGCTATATTGGGGAGTTAGGGTATGCAATTTTTGGGGGTGAATCTTTGATGTTAAACTTACATATTTGGAAGCAAAGGTTCTGGCTTTGGACTATAAATAGAGACCGAGAGCCTCTTGGAAAATTTATCAAGCCGACGCGATCACGAAGTCCCAGACGGCTCACGCATCCAGGCTGATCATCAACTGTTCGTCTACCTCCTTGGAAGAGATCGAGAAGCAAACTAGTCTTTGTAATCATTTTCTAAGAAATCAAAGTGTAATGAATATTGTTGATTAATAAAGGTAGCTTTCTTTTTCTTATTCTATTTCTTCGTGGTTTAATTATGCAATTTCTTTCCATCTCTTTTTCTCCCAACATGCGCGAGTAATTCTCCGCTTGTTAGGGTTCGTAGGATTAGGGTAGGCTAATGGACGATGAACATCCCTAAACCCTTTTTAAGTCCTATAAAGTTTAAGAACTTTATCAAAAGAATTATTAACATCCTAATCGGGCGCGCTACCAATTCTTTGTTAGTTCCGACCGCGATTAGAGATTATATTAATGATTGTTTTGATAAAGGCTAGATATGAACGGAGTTCGGTGTCGAGATAAGGGTTAAGAGTGGGATTCCTTTTCCCTCCAGAAACCCTAATCTACACGCATCACCGTCGTTCTAGTTTTAAATCTATTAAAGGATAAAAATGGTAACTTTTAATTAATCGTCCATAACTACTAAATCCTAACGAACCCTAAAAGCCCTCTTATTATATTAACTACATCCTTAAAATAATCTAGATCTATATTTTTGCATCCTTGCTTAACGTAGATCTAGAAACCATTCAACAAATTCTTTCTTCCTCCTCTCTTTTTCAACACATCTAAAGTAAGAGTAAAAGATTCAACGTTTCCCAGAGGACGACCCGTACTCATCTCGGTCTAGCTACGCGCGACACCGTTATTGATTGCGGTTATTCTACAAAAACACTCTTTCGTAACAATCAAATGGCGTCGTTGCCGGGGATACGTGCGTAATTTTTTATTCTTACTATTTGTGTTGAATTCTTATTCGATCTATATCATAATTAAAACAAAACTGCAAATTGTATATTTAACGATTATTGTGTGAATTTTGCGACGGAATCTGGAGTCACAAACTTGAGGAAACAGAAAGACAGAGACATTCATCGAGATCCAGAGGAGTACAGGAGGCCATATAAAAATTTTCATCAACTGATCCATCTACTCCGCGGCGGAAGCGCGGCAAAGGAGCTCATTTGCGGCGGAAGCGCGGCCAGTTAGAGGATCTAGGGTTCCACATTTCTCTGGTAAGATTCTAACCTCTTTCTCTCTCCTCTAAAATCCAATAAAATCTATTTTCTGCAGGATTCTTTGTAAAATATCGCCGCTCAAAAATCTTTTTGCAAAGTTTTGTTTTGCGGTTTGTTTTTGCATATTTTAATACGGATTTTTAAGGAGCAAGACCAAAATCCAGATTAGGTGGGGATTTCATCACCCTTCCTATGCCCCACAAATCACAAACCGAGCATCTAGATCAACCCTTCGTTAATTTAAAAAATATCTAGACCAGACTCTAAGGACTGTCGCGCTCAATAAGGACAGAGGAAGGTCGTGGGTAATCTATCGTTTACCCGCATTACTTTTGTAGTGCCTAGGCAAGTGTGACAAAGGCTAGTGGTTTTTAATTAGGCCCACTACTGTGGTTCCTTCCCACTTACCTGGCACTTACCTGGCTATAAGGGTAGTACGGAGGCGGTAGAGGATTGATCCTGCGGCTTGTCCTTTGGAAGTCTAGGAGCGGTCTAGAGAATGACCTAGGTAACCTTAGTTCTAGGGTTGTTTGTGCATTTTTGTGTGATTTGTCTAAGTCCGTCATTTTTCAAAACAAACCAATTATTTTCTCCCCTTTTTACCCCTTCCCCCTTCTTCTCTTCTTATAATGGATGACATAAACAGAAGATCACTTGCCGAGCTTTGCTGTCCACAACCAGATATCTTTTGTTTTCGTAATCCCTTCGGTATACCGTCTGGCTCTTCCATGTCCTTAAGAGATCATATAGAACAAGTAGGAAGAAACAGTTGGCCACCTCAGTCTAGGTCTTATCAACCATATCCTAATCCTACACCTGTTTCAGTTCATACCCAGAGTGAGGAAGCCCCTAGACGAATGTCCATTGCTGAGCACATAGCTAGGGCTAGAGGCCAAAGTTTCAACCCGGACCATTATCAACCATCACCTCCACTTTCCATAGAAGAGTTTGATAGCCAACCGACCAACCCATATCAATATTCTTCTTATCATAATATTGATCCTACTCCTACCCAAGTTCCGCAACCATTCTATTCCTATCAATCCAATCCGACTTTTCCACCTACTTTAGACAGTTCTTCTAATCGGTCATTTGGGAGTTTTAATTATCCACAGGAATTTCAATCTTATACTGAAACCCCTTATCAACCCAAGACTAGTCTGGAGCAGACATAGAAAAATTTATGGAACTGTCGAACCAAATTATGAAGGAGTTGGGTAGTAAGACAGAACTGTACACCCTTCCTAATCAAACCTCCCCATTCCAAACTGAAATCCACAACTCCAGTTTTATAGATTCATCAAGTACAATGTATGATAAGTTGTGTGACTTTGTAGTGTTTGATTTACCCGACTGTGAAGGGTCCATTTCAAGTGAAACCATACCCAACCCTTGTGATCTCTACACCTCCACTCTTGAACCAAAACTGATTGAAAACCATACTTTTGATGAGGTGTTTGAGAATTTTAACCTTCACTTGAATGAGGTGATTGACGTTGGAGATATATTGATTGATGAACCCGAAATTTTGGATGATTTTGTCCCACCAATTCATCAAATCCTTTCACTTCTTTGTGGTCATCATCTTGAGCCTTTAATTCTTCCCGAACCCCAAATATGTCTTGAAGTTGATGATAATGGTATACCCAAAGATCAGAACGAAATACAGCCTCCATCTTCCACATCTGGTTCAGCAACACTCGACACACCAATTTGTTTACCCATTTCACCTTCTACTTTCTCCGGTTCTTCTTCTGTTCCTATAGTTTCAGTGAGTTTTGATGAATCACAATCCGTTAATTCAAGTTCAATAATACCATAAATTCAACTTGATTTGGATATTTTTGAAAATGAGGTAGATGAGTTTTTCGAATCCTCTACCTCAATAATTTTTGAATCAAGTAGGATAAATTCTGGCACAAAACTCTTTGACAGCAAAATGTTCAATCACACCATTGATAAAAGTTTTGAAGAACTTTTTGCTGACGAACTTGAATTTTTAAACAATACGGATTTTGTGATTAATCAATCTCCACCTATAAAGGTTAAACCATCACCATTCCTTCTTCCTAATCATTCACATTCCTCATTCTTTCTTTTCTCTAATTTCAAACCCTTTCCAGACCACCTCTTATCCCTTCCCCACTTTTTCTTAACTCGATACAACACATTTTTCCACCAACCTATACGCTATACTGATAAAATCTTTGAATAGTTGGTGTTAACTTTTGGTCTTTGTAAACTCTTACTTTGACCAAATGACTCACCCCCTCTTAAAATGCTTCATATTGTCTAACTCATGTTTGAGGGGGGGTATATTTTTGGCTCTTGAACATAACTTTTGTCCTCAAAATTGTGAGCCAAAAATAAGTTTGGGGAAGGATTTTCACTTTCATATATTCTTGCCCCATTAATAATGTCCTCCCAAGCTTACAGGTTTTTGTGATCCAGCAGATAGCAACAGTGAGGACACTGTTGAAAACAAGTTTGGGGAGGTTTGTGCTTATTTACGCATACTTTGCATTATACTATATTAAGCACAAAATTTTTTTTGATAATAAAAGAATAGAAAGTGAAAAATTACATCCAAAAGATAGGAATAGTTTAAGAAAACCAAGAAAATTAGAAGTTTTCTTAAACGAACTAGTAATAAGTAGTTATGAGCTGTTGTCCCAAGGGTTAGTAAGATGAAGGAAGTCACTAATCTGAGGATAAAAATAAGTCTGAAAAATAGTTTCTATTCTGGAAGCCAAATATTTGAACGTTGATACCCTACTATATGCACTTACACACGTCTTGAAACTCGGGATAGTAGAGGATACCTTGAAATGCTCTTGTCTAAAAGCCAAAGTATGAAGGAAATAAAAAAATGAAGAAAATATAAAAATGGTGAAAAGAAAAAAATGAACACTGGTTTTGTATCTCCGAGACAGCAATAAAAAAATATAGCGAGGGTGCCTCTTCACCTAGTGCCCTAAGGCCAACTGGTCTGGGAGTCACTGCTAAGCCTTAGGTGGTGCAAGACAAGGAAAATATTATCACCGAATCAGCAAGCACATGAGTAATCGGTCGGTTAGTACCTCAAGAAGTATTAACGGTCGCATGAAAATGTGTGAGCAAATCTAAATATTCATCAAGTTAAAAAGTATTGAGGTAGATGGACAAGAGTATGATAGCTTGAATTGAATTCTCCGAGTGTAGGGATGTCCATTACACACACGTAGGGGTATATGATCGATGTTTGGATGAAAGGTAGGAATGAAGAATAAAGACGATGTTTTATTGAGGGATAATGTGATTTCTAACATCTTTTCATGACCATTAAGATAGGGCTCATGACAACTGAAAAACTAGTGTAGTTGGAAACTCTTATTTTCAAAGTCTTTCTTTTATAGTTCTTATCTTTATATGTAAATTTCACCATCTCTCTTTTATTATAGGATTTTGTGGGTGTAATCCGCTGAAAACCCTCAGGAGACAACACTCCTCCTACTAGGGACACCTAGAGGTTTAACGTCTTGTTGCACGTGCTCAGTGCAATCGTGTTTGCCTACGAAAGTGTGCTTAGTTTTCTCCTTTTTCTTCTTCTCCTTCTCTTGAATAAACTAGTTTGCTCGGGACGATCAAAGATAAGTTTGGGGGTATTTGTTCAGTTGATAAAACTGCACATTTGTTATTACATTTTTCCTACTATTTCCATATTTAAAAAGATCTTTATTATAATATATCATACATATGAGGGTTTATGTGTAAAAATACTATTTTCCATGTGTTGATATATTATAATTAGCTTTTGGTAGGAAAATGTATGCAAATAATATCATTGACCTAATCCTAGTAGAACAAGGTCTACTAAATATTATTTGTTAAGTTATTGTGCAGAATTTTCAGGTCTAAAATTAAGGAAATCAGGTTGTTGAAGAAAACCTGCCTAATTAAGAAATCAAAATGAAGAAATCAAGTTTGGCAGAAGAAAATAAAAGATTTCAAATTTCTGAAGATTCCAGAAATTTCCACGTGTCACAAGGACCTGCCCACAGAAAGTTGATGAAATGATCTCCACCCTTGGCCGCGGATCCGCGGCCAAACCCCCCTATTGGCCGTGGATCCGCGGCTATATTGGGGAGTTAGGGTATGCAATTTTTGGGGGTGAATCTTTGATGTTAAACTTACATATTTGGAAGCAAAGGTTCTGGCTTTGGACTATAAATAGAGACCGAGAGCCTCTTGGAAAATTTATCAAGCCGACGCGATCACGAAGTCCCAGACGGCTCACGCATCCAGGCTGATCATCAACTGTTCGTCTACCTCCTTGGAAGAGATCGAGAAGCAAACTAGTCTTTGTAATCATTTTCTAAGAAATCAAAGTGTAATGAATATTGTTGATTAATAAAGGTAGCTTTCTTTTTCTTATTCTATTTCTTCGTGGTTTAATTATGCAATTTCTTTCCATCTCTTTTTCTCCCAACATGCGCGAGTAATTCTCCGCTTGTTAGGGTTCGTAGGATTAGGGTAGGCTAATGGACGATGAACATCCCTAAACCCTTTTTAAGTCCTATAAAGTTTAAGAACTTTATCAAAAGAATTATTAACATCCTAATCGGGCGCGCTACCAATTCTTTGTTAGTTCCGACCGCGATTAGAGATTAGATTAATGATTGTTTTGATAAAGGCTAGATATGAACGGAGTTCGGTGTCGAGATAAGGGTTAAGAGTGGGATTCCTTTTCCCTCCAGAAACCCTAATCTACACGCATCACCGTCGTTCTAGTTTTAAATCTATTAAAGGATAAAAATGGTAACTTTTAATTAATCGTCCATAACTACTAAATCCTAACGAACCCTAAAAGCCCTCTTATTATATTAACTACATCCTTAAAATAATCTAGATCTATATTTTTGCATCCTTGCTTAACGTAGATCTAGAAACCATTCAACAAATTCTTTCTTCCTCCTCTCTTTTTCAACACATCTAAAGTAAGAGTAAAAGATTCAACGTTTCCCAGAGGACGACCCGTACTCATCTCGGTCTAGCTACGCGCGACACCGTTATTGATTGCGGTTATTCTACAAAAACACTCTTTCGTAACAATCAAATGGCGTCGTTGCCGGGGATACGTGCGTAATTTTTTATTCTTACTATTTGTGTTGAATTCTTATTCGATCTATATCATAATTAAAACAAAACTGCAAATTGTATATTTAACGATTATTGTGTGAATTTTGCGACGGAATCTGGAGTCACAAACTTGAGGAAACAGAAAGACAGAGACATTCATCGAGATCCAGAGGAGTACAGGAGGCCATATAAAAATTTTCATCAACTGATCCATCTACTCCGCGGCGGAAGCGCGGCAAAGGAGCTCATTTGCGGCGGAAGCGCGGCCAGTTAGAGGATCTAGGGTTCCACATTTCTCTGGTAAGATTCTAACCTCTTTCTCTCTCCTCTAAAATCCAATAAAATCTATTTTCTGCAGGATTCTTTGTAAAATATCGCCGCTCAAAAATCTTTTTGCAAAGTTTTGTTTTGCGGTTTGTTTTTGCATATTTTAATACGGAATTTTAAGGAGCAAGACCAAAATCCAGATTAGGTGGGGATTTCATCACCCTTCCTATGCCCCACAAATCACAAACCGAGCATCTAGATCAACCCTTCATTAATTTAAAAAATATCTAGACCAGACTCTAAGGACTGTCGCGCTCAATAAGGACAGAGGAAGGTCGTGGGTAATCTATCGTTTACCCGCATTACTTTTGTAGTGCCTAGGCAAGTGTGACAAAGGCTAGTGGTTTTTAATTAGGCCCACTACTGTGGTTCCTTCCCACTTACCTGGCACTTACCTGGCTATAAGGGTAGTACGGAGGCGGTAGAGGATTGATCCTGCGGCTTGTCCTTTGGAAGTCTAGGAGCGGTCTAGAGAATGACCTAGGTAACCTTAGTTCTAGGGTTGTTTGTGCATTTTTGTGTGATTTGTCTAAGTCCGTCATTTTTCAAAACAAACCAATTATTTTCTCCCCTTTTTACCCCTTCCCCCTTCTTCTCTTCTTATAATGGATGACATAAACAGAAGATCACTTGCCGAGCTTTGCTGTCCACAACCAGATATCTTTTGTTTTCGTAATCCCTTCGGTATACCGTCTGGCTCTTCCATGTCCTTAAGAGATCATATAGAACAAGTAGGAAGAAACAGTTGGCCACCTCAGTCTAGGTCTTATCAACCATATCCTAATCCTACACCTGTTTCAGTTCATACCCAGAGTGAGGAAGCCCCTAGACGAATGTCCATTGCTGAGCACATAGCTAGGGCTAGAGGCCAAAGTTTCAACCCGGACCATTATCAACCATCACCTCCACTTTCCATAGAAGAGTTTGATAGCCAACCGACCAACCCATATCAATATTCTTCTTATCATAATATTGATCCTACTCCTACCCAAGTTCCGCAACCATTCTATTCCTATCAATCCAATCCGACTTTTCCACCTACTTTAGACAGTTCTTCTAATCGGTCATTTGGGAGTTTTAATTATCCACAGGAATTTCAATCTTATACTGAAACCCCTTATCAACCCAAGACTAGTCTGGAGCAGACATAGAAAAATTTATGGAACTGTCGAACCAAATTATGAAGGAGTTGGGTAGTAAGACAGAACTGTACACCCTTCCTAATCAAACCTCCCCATTCCAAACTGAAATCCACAACTCCAGTTTTATAGATTCATCAAGTACAATGTATGATAAGTTGTGTGACTTTGTAGTGTTTGATTTACCCGACTGTGAAGGGTCCATTTCAAGTGAAACCATACCCAACCCTTGTGATCTCTACACCTCCACTCTTGAACCAAAACTGATTGAAAACCATACTTTTGATGAGGTGTTTGAGAATTTTAACCTTCACTTGAATGAGGTGATTGACGTTGGAGATATATTGATTGATGAACCCGAAATTTTGGATGATTTTGTCCCACCAATTCATCAAATCCTTTCACTTCTTTGTGGTCATCATCTTGAGCCTTTAATTCTTCCCGAACCCCAAATATGTCTTGAAGTTGATGATAATGGTATACCCAAAGATCAGAACGAAATACAGCCTCCATCTTCCACATCTGGTTCAGCAACACTCGACACACCAATTTGTTTACCCATTTCACCTTCTACTTTCTCCGGTTCTTCTTCTGTTCCTATAGTTTCAGTGAGTTTTGATGAATCACAATCCGTTAATTCAAGTTCAATAATACCATAAATTCAACTTGATTTGGATATTTTTGAAAATGAGGTAGATGAGTTTTTCGAATCCTCTACCTCAATAATTTTTGAATCAAGTAGGATAAATTCTGGCACAAAACTCTTTGACAGCAAAATGTTCAATCACACCATTGATAAAAGTTTTGAAGAACTTTTTGTTGACGAACTTGAATTTTTAAACAATACGGATTTTGTGATTAATCAATCTCCACCTATAAAGGTTAAACCATCACCATTCCTTCTTCCTAATCATTCACATTCCTCATTCTTTCTTTTCTCTAATTTCAAACCCTTTCCAGACCACCTCTTATCCCTTCCCCACTTTTTCTTAACTCGATACAACACATTTTTCCACCAACCTATACGCTATACTGATAAAATCTTTGAATAGTTGGTGTTAACTTTTGGTCTTTGTAAACTCTTACTTTGACCAAATGACTCACCCCCTCTTAAAATGCTTCATATTGTCTAACTCATGTTTGAGGGGGGGTATATTTTTGGCTCTTGAACATAACTTTTGTCCTCAAAATTGTGAGCCAAAAATAAGTTTGGGGAAGGATTTTCACTTTCATATATTCTTGCCCCATTAATAATGTCCTCCCAAGCTTACAGGTTTTTGTGATCCAGCAGATAGCAACAGTGAGGACACTGTTGAAAACAAGTTTGGGGAAGGTTTGTGCTTATTTACGCATACTTTGCATTATACTATATTAAGCACAAAATTTTTTTTGATAATAAAAGAATAGAAAGTGAAAAATTACATCCAAAAGATAGGAATAGTTTAAGAAAACCAAGAAAATTAGAAGTTTTCTTAAACGAACTAGTAATAAGTAGTTATGAGCTGTTGTCCCAAGGGTTAGTAAGATGAAGGAAGTCACTAATCTGAGGATAAAAATAAGTCTGAAAAATAGTTTCTATTCTGGAAGCCAAATATTTGAACGTTGATACCCTACTATATGCACTTACACACGTCTTGAAACTCGGGATAGTAGAGGATACCTTGAAATGCTCTTGTCTAAAAGCCAAAGTATGAAGGAAATAAAAAAATGAAGAAAATATAAAAATGGTGAAAAGAAAAAAATGAACACTGGTTTTGTATCTCCGAGACAGCAATAAAAAAATATAGCGAGGGTGCCTCTTCACCTAGTGCCCTAAGGCCAACTGGTCTGGGAGTCACTGCTAAGCCTTAGGTGGTGCAAGACAAGGAAAATATTATCACCGAATCAGCAAGCACATGAGTAATCGGTCGGTTAGTACCTCAAGAAGTATTAACGGTCGCATGAAAATGTGTGAGCAAATCTAAATATTCATCAAGTTAAAAAGTATTGAGGTAGATGGACAAGAGTATGATAGCTTGAATTGAATTCTCCGAGTGTAGGGATGTCCATTACACACACGTAGGGGTATATGATCGATGTTTGGATGAAAGGTAGGAATGAAGAATAAAGACGATGTTTTATTGAGGGATAATGTGATTTCTAACATCTTTTCATGACCATTAAGATAGGGCTCATGACAACTGAAAAACTAGTGTAGTTGGAAACTCTTATTTTCAAAGTCTTTCTTTTATAGTTCTTATCTTTATATGTAAATTTCACCATCTCTCTTTTATTATAGGATTTTGTGGGTGTAATCCGCTGAAAACCCTCAGGAGACAACACTCCTCCTACTAGGGACACCTAGAGGTTTAACGTCTTGTTGCACGTGCTCAGTGCAATCGTGTTTGCCTACGAAAGTGTGCTTAGTTTTCTCCTTTTTCTTCTTCTCCTTCTCTTGAATAAACTAGTTTGCTCGGGACGATCAAAGATAAGTTTGGGGGTATTTGTTCAGTTGATAAAACTGCACATTTGTTATTACATTTTTCCTACTATTTCCATATTTAAAAAGATCTTTATTATAATATATCATACATATGAGGGTTTATGTGTAAAAATACTATTTTCCATGTGTTGATATATTATAATTAGCTTTTGGTAGGAAAATGTATGCAAATAATATCATTGACCTAATCCTAGTAGAACAAGGTCTACTAAATATTATTTGTTAAGTTATTGTGCAGAATTTTCAGGTCTAAAATTAAGGAAATCAGGTTGTTGAAGAAAACCTGCCTAATTAAGAAATCAAAATGAAGAAATCAAGTTTGGCAGAAGAAAAGAAAAGATTTCAAATTTCTGAAGATTCCAGAAATTTCCACGTGTCACAAGGACCTGCCCACAGAAAGTTGATGAAATGATCTCCACCCTTGGCCGCGGATCCGCGGCCAAACCCCCCTATTGGCCGTGGATCCGCGGCTATATTGGGGAGTTAGGGTATGCAATTTTTGGGGGTGAATCTTTGATGTTAAACTAACATATTTGGAAGCAAAGGTTCTGGCTTTGGACTATAAATAGAGACCGAGAGCCTCTTGGAAAATTTATCAAGCCGACGCGATCACGAAGTCCCAGACGGCTCACGCATCCAGGCTGATCATCAACTGTTCGTCTACCTCCTTGGAAGAGATCGAGAAGCAAACTAGTCTTTGTAATCATTTTCTAAGAAATCAAAGTGTAATGAATATTGTTGATTAATAAAGGTAGCTTTCTTTTTCTTATTCTATTTCTTCGTGGTTTAATTATGCAATTTCTTTCCATCTCTTTTTCTCCCAACATGCGCGAGTAATTCTCCGCTTGTTAGGGTTCGTAGGATTAGGGTAGGCTAATGGACGATGAACATCCCTAAACCCTTTTTAAGTCCTATAAAGTTTAAGAACTTTATCAAAAGAATTATTAACATCCTAATCGGGCGCGCTACCAATTCTTTGTTAGTTCCGACCGCGATTAGAGATTAGATTAATGATTGTTTTGATAAAGGCTAGATATGAACGGAGTTCGGTGTCGAGATAAGGGTTAAGAGTGGGATTCCTTTTCCCTCCAGAAACCCTAATCTACACGCATCACCGTCGTTCTAGTTTTAAATCTATTAAAGGATAAAAATGGTAACTTTTAATTAATCGTCCATAACTACTAAATCCTAACGAACCCTAAAAGCCCTCTTATTATATTAACTACATCCTTAAAATAATCTAGATCTATATTTTTGCATCCTTGCTTAACGTAGATCTAGAAACCATTCAACAAATTCTTTCTTCCTCCTCTCTTTTTCAACACATCTAAAGTAAGAGTAAAAGATTCAACGTTTCCCAGAGGACGACCCGTACTCATCTCGGTCTAGCTACGCGTGACACCGTTATTGATTGCGGTTATTCTACAAAAACACTCTTTCGTAACAATCAATTGTTCGCTGACGATATTCCTTCTTTTTCTTCTTTGGAATGTTGTCAGGTGATCTGGACACTCAAGAGATCGAGCCCACCAACGAGGACTTGGATCAGCTAGCCTATGACCCAGAGCTTTAGATTCATTGTACACATTTCATTTCAGTACTTTTCATTTCTGTTATACCACTGTTTAGGCATCGCTTTATCCCATGTATTTACTTTTCCATATATTGTAAAAAGAATGTGAATAAATAAAGTTGTTGTTCAGTTATATCTTTTGTCTCTTGTGCATTTTCATTTATATTGCTTAGATACGCTTAGCGTATTTACTTCAGAGTAAATACGTAGCGGCCTCGTCGCGTCCTCTGCCCGTACACCGGGAAGCGGGGCATGCCAGAAAGAGAGGGAGAAGGTGTTGTCGGTGATGAGGGGATGTCGATGACGACGAGGGTGGAGCAGCGACGCGCGGCGGCGAGGGCGAAGGTTCTCGCGAGGAGGAGGACCTAGGCGGAAAAAGAATTTTGAGAAGAAGAGGGGCAGAGAGAATGACGTGGGGAAAAGAGAGAGGCTGTGGGAAAAATAGTGTTGGGTAGAAAAAATATTATATGATATATAATATAAATTAGAGAGGAGTGGAGTTTGTTTAGATTAGGAAAATATTATTAAAATATATTTTTAGTTAACTAATATATTTTTACGTATATTCTAAACAGTTTCATATATAAGGAATTTTATATTATATTTTTTTGAGATTTCAGGCTAATACACAAATAGTCCAAAATATGACTGGATTGGGTCTAAAATTACGATTTGAAACTACGGATAATATACGTAGCAATCAAAACCAAAATGCGATATCCGGGTAATAAAAATGCATACCCCCAAAAACGGATACGCGTAGCGTGCACGTAATGATCCAAACGAGTCCGTTTCACTAAACAGAATGAGAACAAGATATACGGATACCACCACAGGGTTAGGGGTATGATACAGGCCATGCTAGATATTTTTTAAAATATATTATTTGAATATAATTTTATTATTAAAATATATGCAGATGCCAGATATAATGTAGGTATACAGGACATAGAACATGAAATGCACGGATTCTTATAACTTGCCGGGATAAATCATAAACAGGAATCAAGACGGTTTCCAGCATGCGGGTCGGGTCGGATGCAAATACAGATACCAATTACACTATCCGTACCCTTAACAACAAAAATCAAGAAGTTTCCACACACTAAATAAAATAACCAAATCAATCATGGTATAACTGGTACAAATGAACTAGGGTGTTACATTATACCCAACTACAAAAATAATTTCGTCCTCGAAATTCCCAGAACAAGAAAAGACAAACAAAAATGAATCTACAGGAAGAGGTGTGGAAACTTCTGTCGAATCTCGTCTTCTCGTTCCCAAGTCGATTCTATGTGCGAGCGATTTCCTCATGAAATAAGTACGAGAGGGATAACATTGTTCTTGAGGACCTTTTCTCTTCGATCAACAATCGACATCGGTCGTTCTTCATAGGTCAAAACCTTCCTTACAGTCAGCTCCGAATGATCTAGCACGTGTGTCTTATCTCGAACATACCTACGGAGTTGAGATACATGAAACACGTTATGAACACTCGCCAAAGATGGTGGTAAAGCCAATCGATAAGGCTCTTCTCCAACACGCTCAATAATATCGAAAGGCCCCACGAATCGAGAGCTAAGCTTGCCTCGACTCCCAAAACGGATCACTCCTCTAGTCGGTGATATTTTAAAGAATACAAGATTACCAATAATGAATTTTAGAGGTCTTCTCGATGTATCGGCCCAACTCTTATGCTGATCTTGTGCTGCCTTCATGTGATTCCGGATGGTATTAACTTCTCTACGGTTTGCACGACAAGATTCGGTCCCAAAAATTTTCGTTCTCCAACATCGTCCCAACAAACGGGTGAGCGAAATTTGCGACCATATAACGCTTCAAATGGAGCCATCTGAATAGTCGTCTGAAAGCTGTTGTTATACGAAAACTCCACCAAGTGTAGATGATCCTTCCATGAACCCTTGAAGTCCAACATGCAAGCTCGCAACATAACTTCAAGAGTTTGGATCGTTCTCTCTGACTGGCCATCTGTCTGAGGGTGATACGCGGTACTAAACTTCAATCGCGTCCCCAAACTTTCCTGTAAACTCCTCCAGAAGTGCTATAAGAATCGAGTATCACGATCGGAAACGATGCTCACAGGTACTCCATGCAATCTCACAATCTTCTGCATGTACCGTTCTGTCAACGCTTCCGTCGACTGACCAACTCGAAACGGTATGAAATGAGCTGCCTTGGTCAATCGATCAGCAACCACCCAAATTGCATTGTTGCCCTTTGGACTCCGCGGTAAAGCTGTCACGAAATCCATGGTTATATGTTCCCACTTCCACTGAGGAATCGGAAGTGGTTGCAATAAACCAGCTACTCTTTGATGTTCAGCCTTAACTTGCTGACATACCAAGCACTTCGCTACAAAGCGAGCAATCTCCCTTTTCATACCTTCCGACCAGAAATGCTGTCGTAGATCACGGTATATCTTCGTGCCTCCTGGATGTACGGAATATACGGAACTGTGCGCCTCCTTCATAACTTCTTCGCGAATGTTTCCTTTCGGTATACACAAACGGCTACCATATCGCAACGAACCATCCTCATGAATCAACAAGTCCGTTCGAAGTCCCGCTTCAACCTGTTCTCGAAACTTCTGCAATCTTGGATCTTGTGACCGCGCTGCTATAACATTATCGATCAACGATGACTGTACTTGCAGCTGCATCAACTGTCTTGAAGAATGCGGTAGCACGAACTCCAACTCGAATCTCCGGAAATCATTGATAAGCTCCTTCTGTGCAGTCAACATCTGAATTGCTGGCAATCGATTAGGCGCATCCGGCACTACATTAACTTTCCCGGGATGGTACTTGAGATCAAGATCATAGTCAGCCATCAGCTCCAACCATCTACGCCGCCTCATGTTGAGTTCTTTCTGCATGAACACATACTTTAGGCTTTTGTGATCGGTGAATACTTCGACCCTTTCGCCTAATAAGTAGTGTCTCCAAATCTTCAAGGCGAAAATCACTGCTGCCAGCTCCAAATCATGAGTTGGGTAATTCTTCTCATGGGTCTTCAACTGTCTCGATGCGTAGGCTATAACCTTCCCATGCTGCATCAAAACTCATCCCAAACCTTTCCTAAACGCGTCGCTGTGAATCACGAATCCTCCGGAACCGTCTGGTACGGTCAAAATAGGAGCGGTTGTCAATGTTTGCTTCAACGCCTCAAAAGCTGACACACAACTGTCCGTCCAAACGAACGGTGCCTCCTTTCGTGTAAGCTTGGTCAAAGGCTCAGCTAGACAAGCAAAATTCTCTACGAATCTTCTGTAATGTCCTAC
Organism: Agapanthus africanus; assembly: GCA_030015575.1. Taxonomy (NCBI): domain Eukaryota; kingdom Viridiplantae; phylum Streptophyta; class Magnoliopsida; order Asparagales; family Amaryllidaceae; genus Agapanthus; species Agapanthus africanus. The sequence goes on from CM057349.1 coordinate 489,509,621, forward strand.
AAGCCCAAGAAAACTTCGGATCTCTGCTACGCTCTTCGGAATCGTCCAATCTTAAACTACTGAAATCTTTTCAGGATCAACAGTGATTCCATCTCCGAATACGACATGCCCCAAAAACTTCACTTCTTCAAGCAAAACTCGCACTTGCTCATCTTCGCATATAATCTTTCTTACCTCAACGTTTGCAGTGCGATATTTAAGTGTTCTGCATGTTCTTCTTGGCTCTTCGAGTAGACTAGAATATCATTGATAAACACCACTATAAACTGGTCCAAGAAAGGTGAAAAGATTCGGTTCATCAAGTCCATAAATATCGCCGGTGCATTCGTGACTCCGAATGGCATCACTAAATACTCGTAATGTCCATATCGAGCTCGGAACGCAGTCTTGCAAATATTCTCTGATTTAACTCGAACTTGATGATATCCGGATTGCAAATCCAGTTTCGAGAATACCCTCGCACGACTGAGTTGCTCGAATAATTCGCCAATGCGAGGGATCGGGTACTTGTTCTTAATAGTCACCCGATTTAATTCTCGATAATCGATGCACAACCTCCGTGTGCCATCTTTCTTCTTAACTAGAAGAACTGGAGCTCCCCAGTGTGAATTGCTGCTGTGAATCCAACCCTTCTCTAACAATTCGGTAACCTGCTTCTTCACTTCTTCTAACTCCACTGGTGCCCTCGGATTATATGCCTTTGAAATTGGTGCTGCACCAGGAACAAGATCGATCGCAAACTCCACATATCATTTTGGCTATAAACCCGAGATGTCCTCGAACATGTCCATGAACTCTCGAACTATAGCTGGCGCTTCCTCCTTATCAACTTCCATTGACGCAAGAACGATACTTGTCAGCATAGCCCTAAACTCGACTGGCCCAACATAACAGCTACCTCCAGTAAAAACAAACTCTGGATGTCCGGGAATCTGGAAAATCACTTTCTTTGCCCTGCAATCGATGTGAGCGTGAAAAGTGCCGAGAAAATCCATTCCCAAGACGACATCTTAACTACCAGTATCGATCACCAAGAAATCCGTAAATAATTCACGCCCGCAAATAACAACCGAACAATCTTTGCACTCACTACTAGATACAATCTTCCCGTTCCCAGTGTGTATGTCCCAACAACTAGACAAGGCCGTGCAAGAGATCGTGTGCAATAATAAATTTGAACGACATAAAACAACGGGATGCACCGGAATCGAATAATACTAAAGCGGGAAAATCATGAATAAGTAGGATACCCGAAATGACTTCATCTGAAGCCAAGACACTGAAGAAGATTAGCACGGTAAACAAGATTCAAGCTTGTGATAAAATATGAACGGGTAAGCAATGCAACCGAGAGAGCAAGGTAATACAACGAACATAAAATAAGGAGATGAGTCAAGACTAGGACTCCAAGTTACTTAAATAGAGTACCACATTGTAACCATACTGTAGTTCATAATTACAATCACATAACTCCGTTCAAGTCGCTCAAATCATAGTATCAGAATCGAAGGAGTAAGAAAGGAGAAACAATAAAGAACCAAAAGGATTTCAAGCCGAGATGCAAAGTCGTTTGCATATCGTCAAGACACAAGAGTCAAGAGAAAGATAAGATTCAAAAATAACGACAACAATGTGGCAGGACATGTTCCTAATTACAGGTTTTGTGATTCGTGTATTGGGTCCAATACCTAACTACAAAAGAATCAAACCCGGTTAACCTAAATCATATGGCTCTGATACCAAACAAACCATGTCACGCCCCGCTTCCCAGAGTGCATTACGATCGGCACGTGACAGAGCCAACCATGCTACCTGTGGCCCGAAAACATCCCTCCACGGTCACATTACGGCTGTCTATAAGATATCAAGAACAGTAAAAATAAAATAAAACTATCTAATACATGTTCATCTGCCAGAATAAACGAGTCAAGAAATATAAATGTGCGGAAGCAATAAATCCAATAAGCAATAACATCTGGAAAGTACGTCCCAAATACGGGCTCACATCAGGAAATGAAAGTACGGAAAGAAAAACTAAACTAAACTAAACATTAACATGCTCCTCACAGTTCGGCTTGTCGGCTGAAGTACTCCTGGTCAGCCTGCGAAAGAGATAAAGGATCTGGGCCATGCAAAACCCAGACGTCAGTGCGTCATAATATCAAATAATAGAATATAATCAGGAGGTAACAAGATATGCAGGCATGAATTATAAACACTAACATGAATGTAATAAGTAAACACTGATATAGAACAGTGAAGTGTATCAGTGTGTGTGACGTGCGGTGATCAATCTAAACTGTGCTACTGGGTTATCTATTCTAAAGTTTGTTTGAAATCAATTAGTGTACTCCTCCATGTGACTCAAAAGCATATATCCCATTATCCCCCGGGACCACGGATCAGGTAGTGAGAGTCACGAATGACTCTGTCCCGTTATCCCCCGGGACCACGAATCAAGTAAGAATCACGAATGATTCTGTCCCGTTATCCCCCGGGACCACGGATCAAGTAATACCCTTTGAAGCTACACTTCAGTTACACTTTTGATTTCCCCTGCCCCCAAGGTTATGTGTTCAAGTCAGATATTGATAATCCGGAGCTAATGCCAACAAAGGATCAAGCAGGTACAGGTTTGTCTATGTAGACAACATGATACGTCCGTCAGGACGACAAGTCAGGATTTTCGGCATTAGGAACAGGATCAGGTATCAAGTCAAGCAGTGGTATATCAAGTCATGTCAGGTAGTGCACATGTATCAAATGGATACTCAACAGTAAAATGTAGCAAGTATCGATTCACGGTAAAAGTACGGATGCACAGTAAAACATAGATGCACAAATGTCTATCAGAGATTACATCTACAACTCCATGACTATGTATGATGTACATTATCAAGCATGGGGTGCTAATATAACGGTAATATGATATAATATGACATGGCATGCAACTAGATATATAATAAATTGTACGGATGCGAACGGATATTGTAAAATTGTAAAACGGTAACATAGGATGCACAATACAATGAACATGTAATATTATTATTAATATGGATGCAAATGTAATAACATAGCATGTAGCAAGATAAACTTGCCTGATCGGATCTTACGAAGGGATGCGTACGCCGCGTACGATGTTCGTAAATGTCGCGATGCACACGCGGGTGTACAGAACAGAACCAAGCAAACCAAGAATGTGACCATGCTGGCTGGGGACGTCCACTGGGTTGCCTGGATCGTCGGCGATGGCACTGCTCCGGCGATGACCGGAAAACAAGAAACAAGAAGAAGAAAAGAGAAGGAGAAGAAGAAGAAGAAGAAGAAGAAGAAGAAGAAGAGGAGGACTTGGGTTTTGGTGGTTGTGGACAGAGGCGAGGCAGGGGAGACGATGGCGATGAGTTTTCCGGCGAGGTTTTACGGCAAGAACAGTGGACGTTCTTGATCACCGGGATTGGGTATGCGGGTTCTGGTCAGGGTGCAGAGAGAGGGAGAGGAGAGAGGAGAGCGATGGTGGTGATGGTGTGAGACCGACGGGGTCGGAGCTCTGGTGAGGCGCCGATGTGCAAGCGAGGGCTGTAGCTGGTTCTTGCGTTGTTTTCAAGGGTGTGCAGGGTTGCAGTCGGGACAAAGAAGGAGAGAAGAAGGCAGAGGTGAGGAAGAGGGCGTGGAGACGAGGGTGTTGATGAGGGTCGCCGACGGCGACGAGCGAAGGGAGCGGGCATGGGTCGTGCGGTGATGGGTCGTCGGGGTTTGGAGCGGTGAAAGAGAGGGAGAAGGTGTTGTCGGTGATGAGGGGATGTCGACGACAACGACGGTGGAGCAGCGACGCGTGGTGGCGAGGGCGAAGGTTCTCGCGAGGAGTACGTAAGCGGAAAAAGAATTTTGAGAAGAAGAAGGGGAGGGGAGACATCGGGAAAAAAGAGAGGCTGTGGGAAAAATAGTGTTGGATAGAAAAAATATTATATAATATATAATGTAAATTAGAGAAGAGAGAATCAGAGATATGGAGTTTGTTTAGATTAGGAAAATATTTTTAAAATATGTTTTTAGTTAACTAATATATATTTATATTCTAAACAGTTTCATATATAAGGAATTTTATATTATATTTTTCTGAGATTTCAGGTTAATACAAAATTAGTCCAAAATATGTCCGGATTGGGTCTAAAATTACAGTTTGAAAATACGGATAATATACGTAGCAATCAAAACCAAAATGCGATATCCGGATAACAAAAATGTATACCCCAAGAATGGATACGCGTAACGTGCACGTAGCGATCCAAACGAGTCTGTTTCACTAAACGGAATGAGAACAAGATGTACGGATACCACCATAGGATTAGGGGTATGATACAGGCCATGCTAGATATTTTTTTTAATATATTATTTGAATATAATTGTATTATTAAAATATATGCAGATGCCAGATATAATGCAGGTATACAGGACATAAAACATGAAATGCACGGATTCTCATAGCTAGCCGGGATAAATCATAAACAGAAATCAATACGGTTTCCAGCATGCGGGTCGGGTCGGATGCAAATACAGATACCAATTACACTATTCGTACCCTTAACAACAAAAATCAAGAAGTTGCCATACACTAAATAAAATAACCAAATCAATCATGGTATAACTGGTACAAATGAACTAGAGTGTTACAGCGGGTAAGGCACCCCGCTTGGAATCTTCCATACTAAACTTTTTTAGGATGGTGTTAATGTACCTTAATTGGGATAATACCAACAACCTTTTAGATCTATCTCTATAAATCTTAATGCCCAATATGTACGAGGCATCACTCAGGTCCTTCATGGAGAACCTTTGTGATAAGAACAGTTTGACCAATTGTAGCATAGGAACATCGTTTCCTATCAGGAGGATATCATCGACGTACAATATGAGGAATGTGACAGTACTCCCTACAATCTTCTTATAAATACAACGTTCATCTGGATTTTTGACAAAATCAAACTCTTTGATTGCATCATCAAAGTAGATGTTCCAACTCTGTAATGCCTGCTTTAATTTATAAATGGATTTAAGCAACCTACATGCTTTCCCGCTGCTCCCACTATCAACGAAGCCCTCTGGTTGATCCATGTAAACGCACTCTTCTAAATCGCCATTTAGAAATGCAGTTTTAACGTCCATCTGCCAGATTTCATAGTCGTAGTGAGCAGCAATAGCAAGTAGGATCCGAATGGATTTAAGCATGGCTACAGGAGAAAAAGTTTCGTCATAATCCAGTCCTGGTCTTTGACGAAATCCTTTCGCCACAAGCCTTGCCTTATAGGTCTCCACCTGCCCATCTACACCGATCTTTCTCTTAAAGATCCATTTGCACCATACGGGTTTTACCCCAGAGGGTACAACTTCCAAAGTACACACTTTGTTGGTGTACATAGACTCCATTTCGGATCTCATGGCATCTAACCACTTTACAGAGTCACTACTCGTGATAGCTTGCTGAAAACTGGTAGGGTCATCATCATCCATGATGGTTTCACCAAGGCAAGTGAACGAAGTGAACGATTGAGTTTCACGAGTGAAGCGAGGCACCCGAGTGGAACGAAGACCAAGTCAAGTATAGCGAAGGAAGGAACTGACGAGCGGAACGATAGGCATCCCATAACGGGATGCCAACTACCGAATCATGAAGGCAAGTGAACGGAGTGAACGATAGGGAGTGAAGTGAGTTTTACGAGCGAAACGTCGTCATAACAGATTCGACTCACTCTCGTATGGCTCGCCCTCGAGCCCTGGGCGGGTCGGCCGGGTCTTTCCCTGTTGTTCTGTTCCCGCCACGAGAAAGACGCACGGAAGAGGTATGGTATGCCCAGCGCGTGGAGGATCCGTTGAGAGTGTCCGTTGTCTCGGTAGGGAACAGTACCATCTTTTCCCCTGCTGTCTTGAAAAAAAAAAGGTAAGTGCTAAGATATGTCAAACCCCTATTGTTTGATCTAATATTGACCGGGGACGAGCCCCGACTTCCATAGGTCCTTGGTTCAATCTTCTCTATCACCATCAATGAAGAAACCGTAGTATCTCTCTGATGGGCGAGAATTCCTACTAGATCTACGGAGTGGCTGAGGTTCATAAGTTTCTGTTGTAATATCAGGTTCAACCAAGTCGTCATTTGTAACTTGTGTCTCTAGAACTTCTTCTAGTTCTACCATATTGCCATCAGTATTATTTGTAAAAAAATCTTTTTCTAAAAATGTGGCTTACTGGAAACAAACACCTTTCGTTCCTCCTTGTAGTAGAAAATATATCCATACGAGTGTTTTGGATATCCCACAAATGTACACATGACTGGCCGTGTCTCGAGCTTGTCTAGATTCTGATTTTTGACAAAAGCCGGACAACCCCAAATCCTAACTCGTTTAAGAGATGGTCTCTTTCCATACCATATCTCATATGGAGTGGTAGACACGATCTTGGTTGGAACCCTGTTCAACATATATGATGCAGTCTCTAATGCATGCCCCTAAAAGGAGAGAGTTAACTCAGTATCACTCATCATGAATCGCACCATATCTAATAGGGTACTATTCTACTGCTCTGACACACCGTTGTGCTATGGTATGTAAGGGGGAGTGAGCTGAGAGAGAATCCCATTCTCTTTTAGGAAGTCCGAAAACTCTGTACTCAGATACTCTCCATCTCGATCTGATCGAAGTTTCTTGATGCTCAAACCTGTTTGTTTTTTTTACTTCAAGTTTATACTCTTTATATTTCTCGAAAGCTTCAGACTTATGCTTTAATAAAAACACATGTCCGAATCTTAAGAAATCATCAGTAAAAGTTATGAAGTAAGAAAAACCGTCTCTCGCATGTGTAAACATTGGCCCACATACATCACTATGTATGAGGTCTAAGAGTTCTGTAGCTCTTTCTCCGTGTCTAGTAAACGGAGTTTTGATCATTTTACCTTTGATACAAGACTGACAAGTCGCATAAGATTTATATTCAAAAGGATTTAAATATCCATCTTTATAAAGCTTGTTTAGTCTTATTTCGTTAATATGACCAAGTCTACAATGCCAAAGAAAAGCATCATTTATATCTGAAATTTTTCTTTTATTTGTGTGTTGTATGTTGAAAACTGTGTTGATTTAGGACGTATATCCCGTTATTAAGTGTACCATACCAAATCAACTCTTGATTCAGGTTAATGTTCATAATATTATTCTGCAATACAAAATGATATCCTTCATTGTCTAACAAAGAAACGGATATTATATTACAAAGCATACTAGGTACATAATAATATGGGTTCAAAACCAATATACAACCCGATGGCAACCCCAAGTAATACTCTCGTACAGATACTGCATGTACATTGGAACCATTTCCAACTCGGAGAGTGTGATCACCGGTCTTCAAAACTCTGCTATTTCTCAGTCCCTGCACACAATTGTAGATTTGAGAACCCAAACCGGTATCCAATACCCAGGAAGCAGAGTTTATAGAAAAACAGTTTTCAGTCACAAACACACCTGAAGCGAAAGTATCACCATGCTTCTTTTTCTTGATATCAGCAAGATACTCGGCATAATTTCACTTCCAATGTCCCGACTTTTTGCAGTAGAAACATTCTCCTTTTCCTGACTCCTCAGCCCTGGATTTGTCTATCCCTTTTGCCTTTTTCACTCCACCTCTTGGTTTGGTGGGTTTCTTCTTCGCCTTTTCCTTGGCCTTGGCTTTTGGGAGAGAAGATGAAGATAGCCCAGCAAGCAAAGCGGGACTTTTCGCTGTTTTCAGCGTGCTCTTTGTACTTCTCAATATATTGAGAAGTTCAGGTAGTGACTTCTCCATGTTGTGCATGTTGAAGTTTACTATGAACTGAGAAATGGCAAGGGAGAGAGACTACAGAACAATATCAATATACTGTTCATTCTCCATTGTCCATCCGAGGCCCTCAAGCTCTTCAATAAGAGCTATCATCTTCAAGACATGATCACCTACTGGTGTGCCAGGAGCCATTCTTATCTGAAACAACTTTTTAGATGTCTCGTAGCGCAGGGTACGAGATTGCTCTCCATACAACTCCTTTGTATGGAGAAAGATGGATTGAAAGTCCACCTTCTCATGCTGCTTTTGATGTGCATTGTCCATCGAGGCAAGCGTAAGGCATTTGGCAGTGGCACAGTCAATATCCCATGTTTTGCGAATCTCCCTATCCGCTACAGAAGATTCAGGGCCTGAGATAGGTGGGGCTGGAGCAGTGAGGACATATGATATCTTATCATATATAAGGGCAATGTATATGTTCCTCAGCCAGTCTTTATAATTATGTCATGTCAGTTTATTTTCTCTAACAGAAGGTTAAGTCCAGTCATGGGTATCTGCCATTAGGAGAGAGAAAAGAATACACTCAGCGAAAGCACTTGCAAAGATTAAATTGTTTATTATCTTATCTAATCGATATCTCCCACTGCTTTTATCAAATCTTCCTTCAAACCTTAAAAATAAAATTAGCCAGGATTAATTACATTCTACAAGTTCGCTAATTGGTCAGCCAGGCCAGTGTCGGTACTTTGAGGGAGGTTTCCCGTGCTTTCGCACGGACCTAATTAAAGTAAACCTCGTTTTCCTATAGGCATAACCCCGTTGACACCTTTCTAGACACCTAATGGGTTAGCTAATTGTAAAGTCCAAAACTCTCCTGGGAGTAACTCTTACCCACAGTGGGATCGGGATCCAACTATCACATAGAAGGTATGCAATCTCATTGCAAATTTCAACTCTTGAAACTCCCGATATGGTTTTTACCCCTAGTACTTATGACCTTAATTATGGTCAACAAATCATAAGCACTAGTCAAGTTCTATACGTTATTTCGTGATTAATTAGACCCACTCATATGACCCTTAACTATAGTCAACAAAATCACATGAATGTCCTAATTAATCATATCATATGTTGTGTAGGAAGACATCACTTAGCTACCGTACACTACGCCTTAACTATGGTCAACAAACGTAGCACGAATACTAAGTACTCTACTTTCTAAAATGACGGAGGGTTGCGGATGGTTTTTAAGAAAACCTTTAACGCTTTGAACTTGATCTCGTTGTAGAATCAAATAGTTTTAAAAGGAGTAGCTTAAGCTCCGCATTTTTGAAACTTGCTTTTTCATAAAAAGGCCGAGTGAGTTTCAAATTCGATTCTGCAATATCTTTTAGGTTTCTTTTTCTTTACATTAATCTCATTAATGTAGTCCCATCATTTAAGTCCTTAAGCTATCACAGAAAAGAAATGAAAATAGAACGTACGCTTTTGCCATCCGTATTCGCCACGGGGTCTCGTCATGCGCCGTTAGATTACTTAACTAACGGCAGAGCGGGGGCAGGACTAGCGCGGATGCAAAACATAAGCAATGTTTATTATATATCTTATATATAATATACCATTCGTCTTAGCATATAAAGTGATCAGATCATAGAATAACAACAGCAGAAGCGCATATATGAAAATATAGGATATACTGGGAGGTGTAGGGTGTTTTTCGTCACCCTATTGAGATGGGAATACGTGCGCGCTTGTCAGGCGCATTACAGATTCCCCCTGCCTAGGATAGGCGGGGTTTTATTGATTGTGGGGGTCCGAATCTCCGGCAGCCGCGGACTAAGCTGCCGTTAATTACCCCTCGCCTTTGGAGCGAGAGAACCTCCGATTGACGGTTAAACTGGTCATACGAACTCAATATACAGTGTACGTGTGTTATGTTTTGAAATAGGGTTTTGGATATATCGGGAGCCACGTAGAGTTTTTACGGGGGTCCCGCTACCCGGATAGCGGGCAGGGGGTCAAGGGAGCTAGCAGCCCCCTTGCGGGGTGCGGGGCAGTGCCCCATTAGAAAAAAAATTTTCTAACGGGGGAGGTATAATTAGTATGGGGTATGTGTGTGTGTATGTGTATGTATATACATATATATATATATATAAGGGGAAAAGCGCCCAAAGGACGCGTGGGGCCAGCGCCTCACGTGCATGGCACGCAGGCGCTGGGCGCTAGCGCACTAGGCGCTGGGTGCACCACGTGTTGGCACGTGGGCGCAAGCGCACTGGGCGCTGGGCGCACCACGTATCGGCACGTGGGCGCAAGCGTAATGGGCGCTGGCGCACCACTGGGCGCTGGCGCACCACGTGTCGGCACGTGAGCGCAAGCGCACTGGGCGCTGGCGCACCACGTGTCGGCACGTGGGCGCAAGCGCACTGGGCACTGGGCGCACCACGTGTCGGCACGTGGGCGCAATCGCCCTGGGCGCTGGGCGCACCACGTGTCGTCATGTGGGCGCAATCGCCCTGGGCGCTGGACGCTAGGCGCCAAACAGAAAGGGGACTTCGGTCTCTGCACTGGGAGCTGTGCTCCCGATTTGTGGAGTTAAACTCCTAAAAGGTTTTAGAAGTGAACAAAAGGGGGCTGCTTTGTTTCTCCCTTTGGCTCTGGATCTTCCCCAGGTGAGATTTTTGGAGATGGGTCTCCTCCTTCCTCCTCTGTTGTTAGGATCTTGAAGATCAAGAGATGTGAGATTTTAAAAAAATCTCTCCTTTCTGAGATCTGATGGCAGATCTGAGTTCCCCTTTGTGGGTTTTGTGGTGGAAAACTACTTAGTTTTGGAAAAGAAAGAGTAAAACTCTTGATTTAATTCAAAAGAATTAAAAGGTTTAGAACCTTGGAGAAGGAGAAGGTGGCACAAAGAACCCTAGGTTTTTTAGAGAATGAAAAGTCTATTAGATATTTTCATCATGTTGCCTTTTATAGGCTTACATATTTACATATAGCCCCTTGGGCTTCACAAAATGGCATTTTACCTATCCCATGGCTCATGTGCCATTTCATTTTTGCACATAAGCCATGGGCTTACAAAATATTGGCTTTATACCCATTTTGCATACATTCATGTATAAAAAATTACATAAAAATTATTTATTACATGATTTTGTTGTTGGCATGGGGAGGCTTGCCGCGGGCTCGACTTAGGCATGGGCCCGCTTGACCTGGGCTTGGGCCTACCTAGCTTGGGGGTTGACCTTGACTTTGACTCGGTCAACCGGGGTGTAAATTTTTACCCCAACAAATTGCCCCCCATCAATAAATGCACACAGCATATGTGGGTCGTGTGCATGAAATTGATGGATCTTGAAGCTGAACTTCGAGGTGGAACATCATTCCAGGGGCGGAGCATTATCCCGATTTGCGGAGCATAATTCCACGCTCGGAGTATCCCTCGGGGAGCATGATTCCCGGGGATCTGAGCACCATTCCAATTTGCGGAGTATGATTCCTGTGATCGGAGGAGATCGAAGCATCAATCCGAAGCGCGGAGTATAATTCCAGGGATTGGAGCATCATTTCGAAGGGCGGAGCATGATTCCAAGGGATCGGAGCATCATTCCGAAGGGCGGAGCATAATTCCAGGGATCGGAGCATCATTCCGATGAGCGGAGCATAATTCCAGAGATCGGAGTATCATTCCGATGAGCGGAGCATGATTCCAAGGATCAGAGCATCATTCCGAAGAGCGGAGCATAATTCCAAAGATCGGAGCATCATTCCGAAGGGCGGAGCATAATTCCAAGGGATCGGAGCATCATTCCGAAGGGCGGAGCATGATTCCAGAGATCGGAGCATCATTCCGATGAGCGGAGCATGATTCCAGGGATCGGAGCATCATTCCGAAGCGGCAGACATTCTGACCGAAGCATAATTTTGATGCAGAGGTTGATTCCCAGACGAAGCATAATTCCGACAGGGAAGACAAATACTCCGAGGCGAAGCATGATTTCGACACGGGGTACATTCTTAGACGGAGCATGATTCCGGCGCAGAGCTTGTTGGCCGACTTGATTCCGAGACAAAGCATAATTTTGAAAGGGAAGGTAGATACACCGAGACGAAGCATGATTTCGACACGGGGTGCACATTCTGAGACGAAGCATGATTCCGACGCAGAGCTTGCAGGTTGACTTGATTCCGAGGCGGAGCATAATTCCGACGAGGAGGTCGTTGGTTGATTCCGAGACGAAGCATAATTCCGACAAGGAAGGCAGATACACCGAGAAGAAGCTTGATTTCGACGTGGGGTACACTCTGAGATGAAGTATGGTTCTGACGCAGAGCTAGTTGGTTGATTTGATTCCGAGGCGGAGCATAATTCCGGCAGGGAAGGTAGATATCCCGAGGCGAAGCATGATTTCGACACGGGGTACATTCTGAGACGAAGTATGGTTTCGACGCAGAGCTAGTTGGTTGATTTGATTCTGAGGCGGAGCATAATTCCGGCAGGGAAGGTAGATATCCCGAGGCGAAGCATGATTTCGACACGGGGTACACTCTGAGACGAAGTATGGTTCCGACGCAGAGCTAGTTGGTTGATTTGATTCCGAGGCGGAGCATAATTCCGGCAGGGAAGGTAGATATCCCGAGGCGAAGCATGATTTCGATACGGGGTAAATTTTGGGATGGAGCATGATTCCGCCGCAGAGGTTGTTGGTTTGATTTGATTTGGCTTGACATCAGCATCGCTATACTGGAATATGGTACCAGAAGCGAATCATCATTTGTCATGAGAGGATTTGGGAATTGGTTTTGGTTTGGCATCTGTATTGCTACACTGGAATAATACCAGGAGCAACTCATCATTTTCCCCGGGAGGACTTGGGAACTGGTTTTTTTGTTTGGCATCAGCATCGCTACACTGGAATATGGTACCAGGAGCGAATCATCATTTGCGTTTGCTTATTAGGAAACGATGGCTTAGGAGACAGGTTTTAGGTCCCTATCACCTAATACTTTTCAATTTTGTGAGCTGTAAGGGTCTCACAAAGCATTTTCTCCCTACGGGTCGTAAGGATCCCGTAAGTGTATTTTCTCCTTAGGAGTCGTGGGGACTCCCAAGTGTATTGCTCCTTTGTGAGTCTTAAGGATCTCACGCGGGAATTTTCTCCTCACAAAGTCGAGAGGACTTTGCGAGTGCATTTTTTCTTTTTTTCTTTTTTTTTTACGAGTTTGAGCCCTTTCGGGTTTTCACAAACTCGTCGGCAGTCCTGTTGTTTTTACTCACGGAGCCCTTTCGGGTTTTCATCCGTGCCCATTTTGCTTATGGACATACCATTTTTTTTGTTTTTATTTTATTATTTTTGGTGGGACTTTGAATGTGGTCTCACCGGTAGGACTTGGAAGAGATTGGGATTGTTTTACGCCCGTGGATTGTATACGGTTTTGCAGGATGTATGATCCAGACCGTAGGGCCGGAAACATTTCGGGACATTGTTGGCGTCTGCATCGCTGCACTGGAATATGGTACCAGGAGCGACTCATCATTCGCCGTTGGGGTATGGGATTTGGAATTTGGTTGGCGTCTGCATCGCTGCACTGGAATATGGTTCCAGGAGCGACTCATCATTCGCCACTTGGGGATTTGAGTTTTGGTTGGCGTCTGCATCGCTGCACTGGAATATGGTACCAGGAGCGACTCATCATTCGCCACTTGGGGTATGGGATTTGGAATTTGGTTGGCGTCTGCATCGCTACACTGGAATATGGTACCAGGAGCGACTCATCATTCGCCACTTGGGGATTTGAGTTTTGGTTGGCGTCTGCATCGCTACACTGGAATATGGTACCAGGAGCGACTCATCATTCGCCACTTGGGGATTGGGAAGCGATGGCTTAGGAGACAGGTTTAGATCCCTATCACCTAAGGCTTTTCAATTTTATGGGCCGTGAGGGTCCCATAAAAGTATTTTCTCCCTACGAGTCGTAAGGATCTCGCAGGTGTATTTTCTCCTTAGGAGTCGTGAGGACTCCCAAGTGTGTTTTTCCTTTGTGAATCGTAAGGATCCCACAAAGGTTTGTTCTCCTCATGTATCGTGAGGACACATGAGTGGGTCTTCTCAATGGAGCATAATTCCAAAGGTGGAGACCAGCCGTGTAACTGGTGATTGTGGTGGGGCATGGATATGACGAGAATTATTTGAGCCCGTGGATTGTATACGGTAGTCAATTTGGGGACTGGCCGTAGGGCTGGGAGAATTTTGGAAGTTTGAATTTTTGTTGGCGTCTGCATCGCTGCACTGGAATATGGTACCAGGAGCGACTCATCATTCGCCGTTTTTTTTTGTTTTTTTTTTGTTTTACCGTGATTGCTCTATCATTTCATCTTTTCTTGTCGTGAAGATCGCGATTGCCCTATCATTTCAGCTTTTATTCGCGGTTGCCCCATCATTTCGGCTTTATTTTTATCTTTATTTTACTCGCTGATTTTTATTACGAGTTGCCTCATCATTTCGGCTTTTCTTTATTTTTCTTTTATTTACACATTTTTTTTATTTACACATATTTTTTTTTACATTCCCAGTTTAACGACTTAGAGGTCGATTATTCCCAGTTTAGTGACATGGTGGTCAATTATTCCCAGTTTAATGACGTAGTGGTCGATTGTTTTCAGAGAAAGGCAGATGTCTGAGAGAATCAGTTTCACGAAGAACTTCGGTCTCCGTCTGTATGAAATTGGCGGTCGCAGCTGGACTGTTTGTTAACACGCCTTTAGGACAGTTCTATCTCTCCTGCCTTGTATTGCTTTTCGACCCAATTTTTGAAGACGAAGCAGTCCTCAATGGCATGATCTATCACTCTGTGATAGGGGCAGTATTTGGGGTCGTCGGTCCTATTCGCTTCCTGCGGTCTTTTTGACTCTGGCAGTTGTAGACCGTTCCTCATGGCGTCTTTGAATATTTTACGGATTTTGTCCCTTCTGAAGGAATAGGCCTTGTCCAGCTTCTCTTTAAGTGGAAATTCTCCTCCCTCTCCGAACATTGGCTTCCGAAGCTGGTTGGCATTAGGCCCGCTCAACCCTTGCTTATTTCGATTAGCCGAGGCATTGAAAGATTCAGAATCGTCGGAATTTCCGCCTTTGCGATTATCGTCCTTTCGGTTTCTCCAGGACCTATTGTTATTTTGGGAGTCCGAGGAGGACTCCTGCTTTGAGCGCTCCAGCATTTGAACTTTCCTGGTCAGCTCTTGGAATGTTTTGAGACCCGCGGTGTATAGAAACGGGGCCATCCAATTGTTGAGATTCCCGACAAGGAGACTGACAGATTGGTCCTGCTCTATCGGCGGTTCACATTTGACGGAGAGATTGCGACATCGGGTTATAAAATCCGTGCTGCTTTCGTTGTTCTTGGGCTTGGTCCTTACGAGCTCGGTAATGGTGATCTTATCGCTGACGCTCATGAACCTTTGTCGAAACAAAGATTCCATTTGGACGAAAGTAGTAACGGAGCCATCCGGTATGCTCGCGTACCAGTCGAAAGCAACATCGGTCAAGCTATTAACGAACTGGCGGAGGAGAAGCGCATCATTGCCCCCGGTATTCCCGCATGAGGCTTTGAAGTGGGCGATGTGCTGATTCGCATTTCCCGTCCCATCGAACCTTCCGAATTTGGGAATGACATAGCCGCTAGGAAATTCTACCAGATCATACTGAGCAGGATATGGTCTCCCACTACTGCTGATATCTTTTTGCGCTTCGGCTTCGGCCGCCAATGTTTTGACTTTGCTGGCAACCAAATCCATGATTTGATCTTGAGTTAGCGGGCTACTGTCATCGGTAGCCAAGACATTTCCCGAGATAGGATGTGACTGATTTTCATGTAGTTCGCCCACTTTTGGATTTGAGGGAATAGGCGTCGGCTGCTTTGGGACACCATTTCCTGGTTCACGAGCAGAGCCCTCCGCTCGATTGGGCGGCTGAGAGGCAAGTCGGGCCGTGGGCTGCATCACGACATTCGCCAAGTCGTCAATTTTGGAGTAGAGCTTGGCCATCTCCTTGTCTTTGCTTCTGAGCTGTTTTCGGAGCTCTTGGAGAAGTTGCTGCTCCGCGTTCTTGGAACGGAAGATTGGCTCATCTTCGCTTTCCGAGCGCGACTCCTCATGGACTGAAGGGTTTTTCCGCCTATCATCCTCATCGAGGAGGTTTTCATCACCCAGCAGAGGCGGCTGTTCTTGGGAAACGGCAATCACATTCAAGCCAGATTGGATTTGAGATGTGGTGGCCCCGTCCTTGCTCTTGCTGCGCGTGCCTACCATGTAGACAGTGTGGACCACATATCCAGCCATTTCCTCATCTTCGGCGGGGTAACCCTGTTCTTCGAACCTCATGAGGTTCATCCTAGCAGGAGCCCTAGGCCTTTTGTTGGCTCTATATCTGAGCCTTTTCTGCCTTAGCATCTCAATTTTAAGGGCATGGCGGGCATCAATTCCCTGGGAAGCCACCGTGAGTCGGTCGACGGGGAGCTTAGAGAAGACACCCGATCGAGCAGTTGTCAGGGGCACCGCCGGAGCTTGCTCAAGACGCCTTGTTGCTTTGTTGGTGTCGATGGCCTTGCCCCCAGCTGGGGCCAAGGAGAGCCGCTCGAACACCGACTTGCATTTGAGTTGGGGCGCCTTCGAGACCACCACATTTGGCCTCTTGCCTTTCGAGACCGGTTTGTCTGTCACCGGGGCTTGAGGAGCTGGGATGGCGCCAACAGGCATGAACATAATAGAGCCGAATGGTAGCAGCGACTCCTCCCATTGTCGCCCGAGACTGGCCGGGAGGACCGTCCTGGAGTCCATCTTCATCGTGTACGAGATGGGAGCCGTGTTGAGAGCTGAGCAGGTTTTTGGAGACATCGTTGAGAAGTGATTGCTTGAAAACCTGTATGAAAGGGCATTATTTTAGTATAAATATCGATATGAATATTGATTGGGTTCGCATGAATGCTTAACCCGAAATATGGGAGGAGAGATGGTCCCACCGGGCGTGCCAGAATCTGTAGGGTGTTTTTCGTCACCCCATTGAGATGGGAATACGGGCGCGCTTGTCAGGCGCATTACATATTCTCCCTCCCTAGGGTAGGACGGGGTTTATTGATTGTGGGGGTCCGAATCTCCGGCAGCCACGGACTAAGCTGCCGTTAATTACCCCCCGTCTTTGGAGCGAGAGAACCTCTGATTGACGGTTAAACCGGTCATTCGAACTCAATGTGCAGTGTACGTGTGCTATGTTTTAAAATAGGGTTTTGGATATATCGGGAGCCACGTAGAGTTTTTACGGGGATCCCGCTACCCGGATAGCGGGCTGGGGGTCAAGAGGGCTAGCAGCCCCCTTGCGGGGTGCGGGACAGCGCCCCGTTAGAAATTTTTTTTCTAACGGGGGAGGTATAATTAGTATGGGGTATGTGTATGTGTATGTGTATGTATATACATATATATATATATAAAAGGGGAAAGCGCCCAAAGGACGCGTGGGGCCAGCGCCTCATGTGCATGGCACGCAGGCGCTGGGCGCTAGCGCACTAGGCACTGGGCGCGAGCGCACTGGGCGCTGGGCGCACCACGTGTCGGCACGTGGGCGCAAGCGCCCTGGGCGCTGGGCGCACCACGTGTCGGCACGTGGGCGCAAGCGCCCTGGGCGCTGGGCGCCAAACAGAAAGGGGACTTCGGTCCCTGCACTGGGAGCTGTGCTCCCGATTTGTAGAGTTAAACTCCTAAAAGGTTTTAGAAGTGATCAAAAGGGGGCTGCTTTGTTTCTCCCTTTGGCTCTGGATCTTCCCCAGGTGAGATCTTTAGAGATGGGTCTCCTCCTTCCTCCTCTGTTGTTAGGATCTTGAAGATCAAGAGATGTGAGATTTTAAAAAAATCTCTCCTTTCTGAGATCTGATGGCAGATCTGAGTTCCCCTTTGTGGGTTTTGTGGTGGAAAACTACTTAGTTTTGGAAAAGAAAGAGTAAAACTCTTGATTTAATTCAAAAGAAATGAGAAGGTTTAGAACCTTGGAGAAGGAGCAGGAGGCACAAAGAACCCTAGGTTTTTGAAAGAATGAAAAGTCTATTAGATATTTTCATCATGTTGCCTTTTATAGGCTTACATATTTACATATAGCCCCTTGGGCTTCACAAAATGGCATTTTGCTTATCCCATGGCTCATGTGCCATTTCATTTTTTCACATAAGCCATGGGCTTACAAAATATTGGCTTTATGCCCATTTTGCATACATTCATGTATAAAAATTACATAAAAATTATTTATTACATGATTTTGTTGTTGGCATGGGGAGGCTAGCCGCGGGCTCGACTTGGGCATGGGCCCGCTTGACCTAGGCTTGGGCCCACCTAGCTTGGGGGTTGACCTTGACTTTGACTCGGTCAACCGGAGTGTAAATTTTTACCCCAACAGGAGGTCCGTATTTTGTATTTAGCCAACGATAGAAAATACGGATTCCACGGTCATGATGAATAGCCAAGCCCACACCCCTAGACCCCTACGAGAGCGGCAAGTGACCCCGCTAATTCTAGGGTTAGGAGACCAGATCTGACTCCTCGAGATGGCCGAGATGGCCTCCCACTGGACTCTAGAACCGGGTCACTTGCGCTCCCCGCCTTGGATCTATCCTAATGCGAAAAAGCAAATAATATACATCAATGGTGACATCATCCTCAACCCGGAAGTGCCCCAGAAAAAGAATATTATATACAATGAATTTTATATGAATGAAAATAAAAACTCTCATCTCACATAAAACCCCCGGCTATCCATTCACGACGATCCTATACATCATATCACAGCAACACATAACATCACATGTCATCAACGTAAGTAAATATGCGTATCCCAATTGTCGTTGACGTATAGCAACGAAACCGGCGATACACCACATATTACAGTTACGGTCGCAGAAAAGAAAAAGAAAACTACAATAATTAGAATTCGCAACATCCTTAGATATCATAAACCCGGAATATCTCATACCCCGAATTTCATGCCTAACATTTAAACCTTGCATTTTAGTTTCATATTGAAAACACCTTTTCAATAACCTAGTTGGGTAATTCAACGAGATTCCCGACTACTTGATCGAATACTCGTCGAAAACATTAGTAGATGGCTGTACCCCTGATGCCGTCGACGAAGTGCACTTAGGCGGAACACCGTGACCGCGAGCACCCGAGGGGATGCATTTGGCAACGGGGTTTTCCTACAGTCACTTGGTCGGGGCTATGGAGTATGTCTATCTAGTAGTGTTACCCGACGAATATTCGCGTACTATACGAGATTGCGACGGAGTTTTAACCTGAATCAAAACTCCGTGGCAATCTATCAAAAGAGACTAAATTACTAGATTTACAGAACACTAACTAGTTTTCAGAAAACTAATTATCGTGGATTCTAAATATTGTATCATATATATATCAAACCCGAAACGATATTAAAATACGACTACGAAACACTCCGAATTGCCACTACAGAAAGATAACATCACATGCAATCTTAGCATAATCAAACAATACCTGCAACCCAAAACCCCAGAGACCAGAACACCACAGAAAATACAATTCCCAACTTGACAAATAGACCGGCAATACCGGTTTTAAGGGTATTTTCGCCGGCCAAGACATGTCATTTGGGGCTCGTTTTTCTACGGTGTTCTAGTTACATCATATGTAACATTCTGCACCTGTTTAAAAAAATTTTAAACGACTTTTTAAAAACAACAGAAAATGGGGTTTTGGGTTGTAAGTTCCGGAGTTGTTTCAGTTTCGTAATTCTACTAATATCGTGTAATTTCTAGTTTGGTTCTGATACCACTGATGGGTTTGCTTAGCACCCTCACTAGGTTTTAACAAGTATCAAACATGCAACTTAAAAAAATCTAGGATGCTAACCAAACTTAACCTTGAATCGAACTAGAGGATTATGGTAAAACTAAACAAGTATCACATACTAGTTAGTGTCTAACACTAAGAGGGAAAAAATACAACCTTTGTAGACCTCTCCTCCTTGACTCCTTGGTTCTACTTAGAATTTGAACGGGTTCGCTTGAAGCCTTCGAAGTCCACGACGATCCACCACGGAGTCCCTTTGCTCAAGCTCTTGGCTTCACTTGACCTAAGTGGAAGTGAAGTAAACAAGCTACACTAGTGGGCTAGACTAATATAGATTGGTTAAGTAGGTAATATTCTCACTTAAAAACCTTTCTTTTTCTTTCTATGCACTCACTTTGAAAGAGGTAGAGAGCTTGGAGGAAGAATGAGATGGAAAATAGCTTGTTTGAGCTCAAAAGAAAATAAACTCAAGATAATAATGAGAGAAGAGAGAGTCACGCTCACTCTTAACTAAGGCTTAGGAAAATATCTAGATATTTTTGGAGTTGAATTAATAGATAATTAGAAATGAAACCATGGTTAGTATAAAATATTTTAGAAGTGTGTAGAAAGAAAAATCAACCATGATTTATTTCTCATTTTCTTTAATTCAATAATTAAAAATATCATAATAGTTTCCATGTGAGTCTTGCATAGCCATATCCAATGTATCATCAACCATGACACATGTATGCATGCATGTGTGCATACATATCAATATAAACATACATACATACATGCATGCATACAAAATAAAGAAAGGGTTTAATAAATGAACTAATGGTCATTTGATATCAAATCAACACTTGATTTAATAATCCGGTCATATCACATACGACCTGACCAATAGAAAATGCTTGACTAAAATACGGTATCACATACACGTATTTAATCAAGCTCCCGCGCATATCCCCATATGCACCCCACATCGTTTCGCCTGAGCTAGAAAACCCCTTTGTGGGACTCTAAGACTCGTCAATACGCTAGTAGTAGGCAGTGATCATATTACATACCCACAAACCATCAGCGACACTAGCTGTACGTAACGACTCCCAGGTATTGAGCGAACAGAAGAAAAACAAGCAAACCTGTCAAAACTCCCGTAGAGCTAACTGGCAACACTTACCGTACAGTCCGGTCTCTTTGTCAGATATACTGTATATCGAGTCTAGGGATGGTATCGTCGAACCCAATAACTCAATAAGTCATGCCGGTGTATAACCTATAACAGATTGAGAAACTACTGATAACACTTATCAGTAAATCTCATCAGCCCTGGCTAGGGACTTTCTGTTATAGCCAATCGAGCACAGCACAACATCAACCCCCAATACCGGGAGAGACGAAACCCCTCCTATCGCTCATTGCCTCCATGTGTCTTAGGACTGTACCCAAAAGCTACCTGTTTGCACGACTCAATAGAGCCGTGGTATGGTGGAAATCAAAGTACAGTGGGAGAACACACAAGACTCTATGACGATCTCGGGTCTACAGACTAACCTGTACCAGTGTCACGTAAAAACTGCTATCCGACGATAGATATAATACCATATAGGAGTTCTCGGAGAGTCCGTTCAGTGTACCCAGTCTCCACTGAGCACCTGGATACAATCTTTGATGTCAAACACCAATGGATATAGGATCATCCATCGCCCATCATATGGGTCAAAAAACGTATACGCTAGTTTACTCTGGAATATCGATGCCCCGTCTCGATACACCCACGACTAGGAACATTTGAAGGATATGCTTATAAACTACACATGTCCCATTAGTATGATCTGTATCATAATCACAGTTGTCAAACAAATACCCTAAGGGCTTTATCAACATGTACCAAATGAATAATATGCATGACCAAGCGAACATGTCAAGATAAAGAGTAACCAGATAGCATACTATCATGTCGAGCAAGAATGTCCTCTGAATATATATATATATATAACACATGCTGATACATCCACTATCAAATAATGGCCTCTAGGGCATACATATATCCAACACCCAATACAACCTAAGAAATTACTGGTGTACCTACTAGTAAATCTCATTTGCCATGGCCAGGGACCTTTAGTATTGGCCAACCGTACACAGCGTGATATCAACTCCCAATACCGCGATAGACGATCCCTTCTATCGCCTACTGCCTCTAAGTGCTTCAGGACTGCACCCAACTACTACATGTTTTCATGACTCTTTAAAGCCCTTATAGGATAGTAATCTAAGTACAGTAGGAACACACTCGAGACTAATAGTGATGTCAAGTCAATGAATACTCATGTCACCGGAGAACTGCTATCCGACGATAGGTATAATACTAACCAACAATTCCCAGCGAGTCTATCCGGTGTAACTCCTAACCTAATGAGCACATGTATACCATCTTTGGTACCATATACCAATGGCTGAGGGACATGCCATCTCCCATGACAGGGATAAGAAACGTATACACTAGTCTACTCTGGAGTATCGATGTCTTGTCTCGATAATCCTACGACTAGGGATAAATTTAAGGATGTGCTTATAAACTATCCAGCCCCACTAGTATGACTGCCATCACAACGCTGGTAGTCAAGCAAAGATCCTACGGGCTCTACAACATGTATTAGTAACATGTTAAAAGAAACATATATACATATTGAGATGGATACAAACCAGATAGCATACTATCATATTGAGCAAGACTGTTATTATATCTGTATACATCCCAAGTTTCCAAAATATAATATACAATTATGTACTATACAATAACGGCCTTTATGGCATATATCACTAACAACATTAATAACAGGTGTGTACAGGGAGATATGTGTACGATCGATACGTATAAACATCACAGCAGAAAAACAGCAGGACATGTCGACAAAATAAATTACTTTTAAAATATCAAATAACAATGAAACTGAATGATACCAGTGTCTTATGGTAGCTAATTCAATTATATGCCCAGGGATACGGGCATAATGTGTATATACATGTTAGTAGCAGGGTTTAAATACAGACGCCAAAGAAGATTACTGCTCTGAACTGCAGCTCAAAAATGTATTTCTTCCCAGTTTGTGATATCATAACCATCCAATTTTCAGTAAACTTTATAATAGATGTTTAGATTATCCAGTTAGCTTAGATATGAGTCCACACACGTTACGATATGATTTTCTAGTGATTTATTATAATTTTCACAAAGTAACATACACAGAAAAGTTCAGATTGGTCGTCGCCTATCGGGGATGACATTCTATGTGCGAAACCTAAATGTTTTGATCCCAATTTTCTACACGTTGCTAGTTAACAGAAAACGAATCTATTGATAAGAGATTTTTGGACTTTAATAACGTTTTGGTTCAGAACTTCTCATCAAACACTTAGTATGTAATCATATAATTATCGAAATGCGAGTTGTAACTAACCGATATAAACGGGATTCGATCCTTATGAATTCTATATATCCATCACGGAATTTTAGACCCATATACGTTCAGTTCATCACGTCATGCGCTATCACATTTCGCAATAAATTATTTGATTTGATCACAGTATGTTTTAAACATAATTTTAATGATTCGATTATAAAAATATAACGTATATCATTAGCATGATAGCAAGTGAGTGGGATCGCTTGCCTTAGATCGCAGAAATAGAAACGATACGGACTCAGGGAATCGCCTCGACACGCGAGACGGCGACGAAGTGGCGCGGTGCTGGGTGCGTGGTAGCACGATACTAGGTGCGTGGGTGGTGCGTGCTGGGTGGGAGCGCGACATGGTGCGAGCGTGGCCTGGTGCTGGAGTGACGGCTACGGCGATAGCAATGGCGACGATGACGGTGACAACGACATGGAGGGAATGCGGTGCATAGGAGGAAGCTCGGTGGTGATGCAGTGAGTTCTCAGAGGTGTTTGGGTTTGGCTTGATGGGGGAGTGAGAAGAGAATGAGTAGATGGGTTGGTTCTGTGAGAGAGAGAAAAGGAAAAGAAGAAGAGGCGGGATTAAAAGTGTGTGTGTGAGAGAGAGAGAGAGTAATGAGAATTTAAGGGAAGTTGGGATCATAATATTTGTTATAAGGAGATGTTAATCGAAGAAGCGGGTTTAAAAGTGAGAGAGAGAGAGAGAGTAATGATAATTTAAGGGAAGTTGGGATCATAATATTTGTTATAAGGAGATATTAATCTAAATAAATTATGGATTCATTATTATGTTATAATATTTATTTGAAATTTGAAAAGCCATAACGCTTGTAAGTTATGAGAGATAGTTAGGTTTAGGGATATTTAAATGAGAGAGTGTGCCTATGTGAGTGGGCTAAGATAATTATAGAAAAGAAAATAGAAAACAATATGGTCTCTAGGCTTAGGAAAAAGAAAAAGAAAAAAATAAAGAAGAAAGAAAAATAGAGAAATTTTGGAATTCAAATAAACTAAAATAAAATATTTAAATAGATAACTAAAATACGTAATTTTATATAAACCCAACTTTTTACGGTACAACGGATACCGGGTATTACACATGGGCTAAAAATTGCCATGAGTGTTGTATAGTCACATCGTCAAGCCTAAAGAATCTCGATTCTTTCATGAAACCAGAGCAGTACATGACAAGAGGTGTAGACGGCATCGCATGGTGGATAATATAGAAGAAGTACGTACATGGGCATTATAATGGCTGACACCGAGTTTCTAAAAGAAAGGAAAGGGAACACCAACCGAAGGGATGGAGGGAGGGAGAGAAGAAGTAAATATAAATCATGCGGCTCATATCATGTAATGTTAAAGGAACAACATTCCTCCAAAACAAAAGGAGAACAATATGCAATTTCTCAAAACCAAGAAGCCAAAAGAGGAAGGACCCTTTCTCAATTCCATAATAATAAAAGATAAAAGGCAATACAAAAACTCATTACCGTCCATCCACACGTTGCTATAAATATGTCTTTCGATAAGTCAATCGACAAGTACACGTTATTTCGTTGCTCAATTCCTGTTGATTTTAATCTCCTTCTCTTTTGAAACACAAGGGCGTGCGACATAGTTTGCTTATCGTGGATTCATATAGATATTCCAACGGATAGCCTTAGGTACACGGTTCATCGGTAACCAATACAAACTTTAACAAATCAATCTAAACAAACATCCCGAATGAAACCAACTGTTTATATGTGTTTTTGACATTTTCAGAGGTCACATGTATTAAAATCTCAAAAAAGTGAGGAAAAAAGGGGAAATAGAAAATAAAAATGAAAGGAAGAGAAAAGAAATGAACCTTCTTGACGTGGGCCCACCTCCCCTCCGGCCGCTAGTTGGCGGCAGCCTTAGGCCCCAAGCCAGATCGAACCGACATCAACCATCCACGCCCAAAAATCAACGGTTATAAAAAACCCCAGCGCCGCCAAACCCCCTTTATCCCCGCTCTTAAACCCTACAAGCCTCCGTCTCAATGCTATAGGGCTTTACATTTATCCTCTAAAACCGTAATCCCCAAACCGATTCCTCTCCTCCTTTAGCGAAACCATGGCCATTGCTCGAGCGGCGGCGGCGGCGGCGGCGGCCGTGGCGGCCATGACAGCGGAGTACGCTTACGCTGATAGCCCCTTCCATTTCCCTAACCTCTCATCGTCGTCTCCTTCGCCTTCGCCTGCTACTGCTGCTGCTAATGCTCCTTCTCAAGCTCCTCAAGCGAGCACTAGTGGTAATCCTTCGCCGCCTCCATCTGAGGAACCTAGGGTTCGAAATGATAACCCTAGGACCACGGCGGCAGGGTTTGACCCCGAAGCGTTGGAGAGAGGGGCGAAGGCGCTGCGAGAGATCAATAACTCGTCACAGGCAAAAAAGGTAATAATTGATCGACGATTGATGTTTGGTGTTTTATTAGGGATTTTGTTTTGGTTGAAGGGAAAAAGTTGATCTTTTTTATAAACTCTGTTTCAGGTCTTTGAGTTGATGAGGAAGCAGGAAGAGACAAGGCAGGCGGAGTTGGCTGCGAAAAAATCAGAGTATCAGGCTATCCAGGCTCAGCATGAGACAGTAAGTCTGCAATTCTGGTTGGAAAACTGCTGTTTGGGATTGAATTTATATGAGATGTTCTTGGCTATCCTTTATCCACAGGGCATGGTTTGAGTATTTGAGTTCAATTTTGCAATTTACATAAGTATTCCACGACATTTAACTGCATCACTTTCTACTTGCATTGTGTGCGCGTGGATTTTGTTACTTGGTTAGCCACCCTCCTTACCCTTACCTTCTATTGTCTATGAAACCGTTACATGCTATCAATAGAAGTTAATTAATCCATATCGCAATAGCAGTCAATTAATCCTGATGTCAAGAAAATTTGATTCACAGTAAATTTCAATACCACGGACAATGTAATTACCTTTTCCAGGACACGCTTTTTAATTGATGCTGTATATTTGATGAGTTTATAGGGCATATTACATCATACTATCGGTATCGGGAGATCACTTTGGGATGCGAACAGGTCATCTCGGATCGAAAACATCGAATTTTATATTGTTTGACCGAAAAATTTAAAAATTATAAATTATTGAAATAAATAGTAAAAACAAAGGTAGATTTTATAAAGCACCATTTTATTTTTAAAAATGCCATGAACACCCTTCAAGTAGCAATGCTGTCCAAAAATATTAGTTTCGTTAACTCATAAAAGGCACGAGCGAATTGAATTACTCCAAAATTATCTTGTACATGAACAGAATAACCCCAAACTGATGTTAAAGTGGCATTTTTTGACGAAATACCCTTCAATCTTTCGACGAAAATATTCCTTAAAGGCATTTTAAAGTTTAATTATGCAATCTAAAAAACTTTGAGAGTTCGATGGTGCTGTATAAAAATTTACCCTGTATAAAAGTTTACCCTAAAAAACAACAAATGATTTTCCAAATTCCTTGGCAATTAATGTCAATGTTGTCTAAAATGGTTGTCTGAAATCTTAATACTTGGTAATAATTACTAACATTTTTAATATACTTCTTACCAATCAATGATGCTAAATAAACCGTAATCATAACCTAACGGTTAAACCCAGCTAATCCACTGACAAACTAATTCCTACAACCTTACTAATCTACTGGTAAACCCAATTTAACTCGGTAGCGGGATTTGGATTGGAATCAACCGAGATTTGAAACCATGAAATAGTATAAACATATACTTTTTGATTTAAGAAGGTCAAGCCATTTGGCTTGATAGTATTTGTTCCCTCAGGCTTGCTGTAGACCGTGTAAAAGCCAAAAGCTCCGGCAACAGCTTCTCATAAAACTATAGCAATGGTCAAATGAATGTTTATCTTTTTTCTAACACAGTGGAACTGTGTGACTGGTTAGTTTTATAAACGTGGGAAGTTGATAAACTCCTATCTTGCAGGATAGGCAGCGTGTTATCTACGACGAACAGAAAAAGCTGGTTCAGCAACAGGCACAAACAAAGGCTCAAATGGCTCGATACGAGGATGAATTGGCTCGGAAGAGGATGCAGGCATTTGCTCTTTGTTGTTCTGGTTGGTAATAACTTTTCACTTATAATCCATTGATAAGTATTTCTTCATTTATACAGGCAGAGCATGAAAGTCAAAGAGTCAGAAATCAAGAGCTTGTGAAAATGCAAGAAGAATCGTCCATTAGGCAGGAGCAAATTCGGCGTGCTACTGAAGAGCAGATTCAAGCACAGAAACGTCAAACTGAGAGGGAAAGGGCAGAGATAGAACGTGAAACAATCCGAGTTAAGGCTTTGGCAGAAGCGGAAGGAAGAGCACATGAAGCAAAACTTGCTGAAGACGTTAATAGACGGATGCTGGTAGAACGAGCCAATGCGGAGAGAGAAAAATGGGTTTCAGCAATAAACACAACATTTGAGCATATTGGAGGTATACTAACCATCGGGCACTGAAATTTAAGTAAATTATTGTTATATATTTATCTTATTTAACTCGAAAGACTTCTATCTGTACACACCACACAAAATAATATTTATAATCCTTTGCTAATTCATACTCGATGACGTTATTCCACTTAATGATGCCAACTTATTTCGCTGTAAATACTCTCAGATTTCCATTACTGGCGATTTTTAAGTCATGAATAGACCTTTTTCTACTAATTCAACAATCATTTGTCATTTTATTGCTTAACAATAATGAAAGAGAACAGTCTATATACAAGACATGAATCCATTACTGCTTGGAACCCTTCTTAGACTAGGATTCTGCAATTTGATTAGACACCTCACACCTCTGTGCTTGCTGTATGCTCCTAGTTTGCACATGCTGTCGTCAGATGCGTAAAAGAGAAAAAAAAAAATTAGCTCGCGAGATTGGCATGCTTGACAACTGATGAACTTCCTTTTATCATGGATTATCTTTCTTCAGGTGGTTTCCGAGCAGTGCTAACTGATCAGAATAAGCTGGTTGTAGCTGTTGGCGGTGTTACGGCACTTGCTGCAGGGATTTACACTACAAGGTATCAAATTAAGCATAGCTGTCCCATTGCATAAGTCATCTTGCTTAAATTGTTTTCATGCTTAAAGTTGCAGTATTCAAACGATCAATTGTTATCCTTCTACTTTGAGGTATGTTGCAGAAAACATGCACATTATAGATTTGTTATGCACATATTATTCTACCATAAGCTTACAGATAGCCATATAAGATACCATAGTCATATAAGATACCATGGTACTTACTGAAACTGTGAGGAAGCTGTATTTATTGGAAGAAAAATAGTTTAATGGTGGCATGAGAGAGAATGTTTTGCCCCATATATTCATTGCCATCAATGATGGATTTTGGCTGGTAATGGAGCTCATCATTCCATGAAAATTTTGACAAAGTCGTACAATCAATTGTAAACCTCTCATAATTAGATCGGAGAACATGGCTAAGGGTTAAGTGAGGGTCTTGTGAGTTGTGATACTCGAGAACTAGTTTGATGTCCTCCAACTACTTATAGACCAGGAAAAGTTTTAGGCAAATGGGAAAGATGAGGAGTTTTCTATGGGGGGTCATGTTCAACTCAGAGGTACAAATGAAGCCACAAGTCAAGGAGACTGCATTCCGTCTATTATATCCCTTCATCTTTCCCCTTCTTCTCGACTTCTCTATCACCTACATGGAGTAATTGGTTACATTTATATCTATTTGTTATTAAGCTAATGCGCTTGGTGGAAGTTCACAGGTTAAATCATAAAAGGTATAATGGTTCTTTCTGTCACCATGAGTTATTAGCGATCAAAAGAATAGTTTTTCTCATCTATTACATGGTTATGTTCTTGAGGATGCATCATGCAAGCAAAATAAGGGGATTTTGGTTCGCTGCCATTCAAAATGCAACATTTGTTGCAAATATACAACCCCAAATCCATTCTTTACTTGTTTTCAGCTTTTGTTTTAGGATTTCCGAATCTAAACCATAATTTGTGCTTAGATGAACTAAAAAAACTAATAGCCGGAGTGAACTGGGGGCTTATGTGCACCACATGATATTTGCTGTAATCACATTTCTTGAAGTTGCACGTGCAGCCATTCCTTGTTAAATGTTGCTATCCAAACATGGGAACAGGCTCTTTTTTTTGGCAACATATGTCACAATCAACTCCTTCGTGCAGCGACCAAACCCCTAAGGCTCTTATGAACTAGATGCTATGATCTACATCAATTGTTGTATCCAAAGGGCATAATTGTAAGATGGTAAGTTTGAATGCGTAATTCATGAAGCTTTGCTAGGATTATATCATAGCTGTTAATTGTATCGGTAAAAGAAAAAAAGAAAAAAAAGAATAGGTAAAGGATTTTAAAATCAGTTAAGTAGTGGAATACGAAGAATCAACATTTGGTTTTCTGTCTAATATTATAGAGGACAATGCCAAAACTTTGGTGATGGCGAGTACAATGGCAACAATGCTAAAAAGAGTGCTCTATGTTAATATCAGTTAAACTAGCCTGCTCGACTATTTACTAGGCTCAAGCAGGCAAAATAATTAAGCACCTCTCTCAGTTTTATCCTGCAATGTAGTTTTTGCTCACTTAATCGCAGTTGTCAGTAAAATTACAGATTTAAGCTATCGTTTTATGTTGCTGGATAAGAATGTTGACACATCATTAACAATTAGGTTTCCTACTCGACTCAAAGTGAAGCTAAGACCAGCTCTACGCTTTATATACAAGTCATGGCTTATTGGGTAACTTGGTGAACATAATCATTTCTTAACCATGGCATATGGTTTACATTCCTTTTTGTAGTTGAAAATACTCAAACTCAGCTGGTTGCATGTTTATCAATCGTATATCCACTCTTCTACCTTAAATGTGACTTTCTTAGTCACTGGCATAGATGACCAGCATTTCCAAATGTAAGCTATGATTCTTAAAATTAAATGATTAATGATCATATTTGATATTACTCCCTTCACCTGTTGAATGTGCTGGTTTCACCTTTTGCGTGAATAATATTTTAGTGGACAGGAATACCCCTGCGGTTGACTACTAGCTTCCATTCTGAGGCTGGATGGGTTTCATGTTTGTTGATTTTAAATGGGTTACTAGAGCTGTGAATTTGTTCTTTGTTCTTTGCAGTATAGATGACCAACAAAAGACCTTTTTTTAACGACCATTTATCGATTGATCAGAGGACATTAGTACTTACAATCATTGCCATTTGATAACTAGGATTGCAGGGTAATCTATTTTTTGGAAAAAAATCCATTCAATTTAGAATAATGAAACAAGTATCAATAAAAGCCGGAGATATTAGATACCATCTAAGACGGTTCCGTTTTCCCCCTATACTTTTTTTAATGAAACGCCAAAGCCTGTTTGAGTTGTTTAAACCTGGAGCTCTTTCTTATCGGCAGGAAACTATCATTGTGCACATCGTACTTGCTGTTACTATTCATATATCATTCTTAAATGGTATGCTGCACCATTCACACAAACAGGACACAATTGGGAAACATCCATTGCCGATTCATAGAAATTTGTAATATGCTTTGAAGTAGTGCCTACGTTGTGTAGAACAACCTTCTTTATATCATTTTATGTGTATCTATGTCCAGGACAGTGGTATACTTGTTGGAACCTGTACATACAAATGGTCTACCAGTGTTTACGCACACACAAGATGGAATACACTTTTCTTCAAAATGTTATTGTTTCAGTTACGTAAAAAGCTCTTAATATTGTTCCTTTTACAGGTACAAACCCCAAGATATATAAATCTACATTTTAATATTTTAGATTCATGCATACTATTATAGGCAACCACCATGTTTGCTGTATCTACATTTTGGTTTGCTGTATTAACACCAAGTGTCATTATCTCGGACAAAGACAATTGAGAGTTATGATACTCCTTTTCTTGTGAGGGAATCATTGGTTATTACAGTATGTTTGCCCATCCCTTCATGTCCAGGGAGAAGTATTTGACATTTTATGATTAATTGGAGCTCATCTCTTATTGTTGGAGGCCATTTCCTACAAACTCTATATACATATTTATATTATGTACAGAATTAAATGGAGTATTAGCAACCACAATATTTTGCGGGAGATTTTGTAAGGGTGTTCTGCTTAAGCTCCTTGCACTAGGACTAGGGCCTGTGGTGCCCACTGATGTGGTGACTGCCAATGCTATTCTGTAGCGGCTTCATAATTTTTCAAGTTACGTTTTCATACTTAATAAGATATTGTTGATTAATTTATTCGCATCAATGCTTTTATATATTATTGAGATATTAGTTGGTTACATATTATAGTATTATAGGATCCTTACAATATTATTATGAACAGTATTGCAAAAGAACTTTAAGCCATCACGCCATATTATACGAGATAGGGCTGTCAAATATTTTGTTAGTTGTCAGTAGTATCTCTTTCACCAAGTGGTTTCTACATCATTCCTTGGTCAAATAGGACGAACATGGCAGGAGGCAGAACTGCTTGAATGGCTTCTTAAATATCCATTCCTATCTGATTACCATGATTTTGATGCTGTAGTTTTTCCCCCTCCAATTTCTCTTTATGTTTTCTGTTTCTATTGTTCTTCCTCTTCTTCTCATTTCCCCAATGAATCATTCTTCAATTCAGAGAACGCCAATTCTGATTCATAATATCTACAGATCTCACACATAATACACATTGTGTGTGTGTGTGTTACGTTTATTGTAAATGTTTGACTATTTGGTGGGTCGCCTGATCATTTACTGTTGCGTGGTCTTTTTTCCATACAGAGAGGGTGCTCGGGTGGTCTGGGGATATGTCGACCGGATATTAGGCCAACCATCTCTTATCAGAGAGTCCTCTATGGGAAAATACCCTTGGTCTGGTTTTTTCTCTCGCCACATCAAGTCACTAGCATCAAAGAACAAGACAATTACCGGAAATACCAATGCAGCTGGGGAGAATGGTAATGGCTTTGGTGACGTGGTTCTCAATCCTTCTCTCCAAAAGAGAATCAAACAGCTCGCTGGTGCAACTGCTAATACCAAAGCCCATCAGGCACCGTTCCGTAACATGCTCTTCTATGGCCCACCTGGAACGGGAAAAACTATGGCTGCCCGAGAACTTGCTCGTAAAGCTGTATGTGGAACTGTGAAGTATATTAAGAACTGGCTACATTTCTCAAAAGAACCTTTTACTTTCATTGTTTTCATATAAATACCCTGAGCCTTCTTTCTGACAAATAAATACCCTAAACTTAGCACATTTGCAATAAATACGTTGAACTTTCAATACTACTTTATGCCACTTTCGCAAAAACTCTGTATAGTTACGCATGTCTTTGTTGTTTCACAAAAAAATGGCGAAATTATACTGAAAGTCTAAGGTTCCTATATGCAATTTGCTAAGTTTAGTGCATTTATCTGTTGTGAAAATAATTTAGGGTATATGCTGAAAGTTTAAGGTGCTTTAGCGAATTTTTAGCCTTAGAAACTGAAAACATGTTTTTTGTTTCTTATTATGCTTAGCTCTGATTGTTGATTATGTGATTACCAGGGCCTAGATTATGCACTGATGACGGGAGGAGATGTTGCACCACTAGGATCACAGGCAGTTACTAAAATACATCAACTGTTTGATTGGTCTAAGAAATCAAACCGAGGGTTGCTGCTATTCATAGATGAAGCTGATGCGTTTTTGTGCGAGTAAGCCATTTATACTCATTCCAAGTTTTATTTTAGGCTAGATTGCACAAATATACCCATCAACTTTCACGTTTTTTGCGATTGATACCATGAACTTAATAATTAGAGATAGGTATCATGGACTATTTTTTTTTACATAACTGCCATACGACGTTAATTTTTGTGCCTTAATGGACCATTATACCCCTCGAAATTTTAGGTGTTGATTGGGTACATAGGGTAAAATGGGGAAAACAAGTCAAATATTGATGACGTGGCTGTTAAATATAACGTTTGTTGACGGAACAAAAGTTGATGGTATTTAGTTGCAATCGGATGTGATAGTTGATGGTACTTGTTTTTAATTAAATTGGTTCATGGTATCAATCGCTAAAAACGTGAAAGTTGACGGGTTCATTTGTGCAATTTAGCCTCTATTTTATTGGTTATCTGCAAATGAATTTTGACATATATAAAAGATTACATACTGCATGAATATGTTTGGGCCTAAATCAGCTGTATCAGTCCTTGTTGGTGTACCAAAACTCTCAAGTTTTGGTGAGGGAAGGAGAGATATCTCTACTATTATAATGCAAACTGTTGAAGAGGTTCAAATTGATTTTGTCATTTTGTGTAGATGTAGCGAGCCTTTGTTTTTATAGGGAATATATATAAAAATGGAGAAAAATCCTCAACAAAATCTCCTCATAAATAAAAATATTAATCTATTTTTAAAAATAAAATCCCTCACCCACCCACCCACACACACACACACTCTATTTCAAAAAGGAAATTTAATTTTTCTCAAAAGACCTATAAAAAATATTAAAAGATCATTTTTGAAATGAAAAATGAAGGCATACACCTTTTTACAAATATTTACCACTTTTTTGCTACAATAGTATTATAGTGACCTCGATAAAATGAGAATTTTATCATACCTAAATAATGATAAATTGAAAATCAAATTTCTTATTCAACCAAATATTTAAAATGCAATGTAAATTTCTTCCATTCCACATGCATCACACGTGCAAAAAAATACTAGTTAATTTATACGGTTATATCCTCTTCTATTTTCACCACCTAGTTAGGACACACCCTTTTTTCTTTCTTTTTTTTGTTGGTGAGGGGGTGCCGGGGGTGGGGGGTGGGGGGTGGGTGGGTGTTGGGGCACGCACACAGACTCCTACAATTTGGAAGTTGCAAGTTGCAAGCCATCCATTTGTTTGGATGCCATGTGGTCATCCATTTATAGTTCCAGTAAAAACACATTTGTTAAACTTTGAAACAAACTTCTATAGTTCTATGAAATTGAAATTCACTGTCCACTCCATTATCTGACATAGTCCTTGTATAATCAGGCGCAACAAGAAATACATGAGTGAGGCCCAGCGTAGCGCCCTCAACGCTCTCCTATTCCGCACCGGTGACCAGTCCAAAGACATCGTCCTTGCCCTTGCCACCAATCGCCCTGGCGATCTCGACTCTGCAGTATCCGATCGTATCGACGAGGCCCTCGAATTCCCTCTCCCCGGTGAAGAGGAACGGTCCAAAATGCTCAAGCTCTATCTCGAAAAATACATCGCCAAGGCCGGAGAGAAAAAGTCAGGCAGTTGGCTTAGTGGCTTGTTTAAACGCCAACAGCAGAAAATTGAGATTAAGGGAATTTCTGATGATTTGATTAAGGAGGCAGCAATCAAAACCGAAGGGTTTTCGGGGAGAGAGATTGCTAAACTGATGGCTAGTGTTCAAGCTGCGGTTTATGGGAGCAAGGAGTGTGAGCTTAACCCTGAATTATTTAGGGAGGTTGTGGATTATAAAGTTGCGGAGCATCAACAGAGGAAAAAGCTTGCCGCGTCCACTGAGGCTGGTGCTTGATATTTATATATTGTTGTTTCAATCGTAATGGTAATAAAGGCTATAGAGAAGCAGGCGGGTATCGCTGCATTTGTTTACATGTTATCGTTCACCATTAATTGATGTTTTTACCCTTTGTGGGAATTTTGGTGGAAGCATAATCAGTGTATTTTCTAGTTATAGTAACCCGTGTTCTTTACCAACAGGTTAATTTTAAGCAGGAGAATGTCACCAATACTGAAAGTTTTGCAGTTGTATGTTTTTGCCGCGGTTCATAATGTTTCTTTTCTTTTAGCTGACAGGGAGAAATATTCGTACATTATCGGTTCTATGTTATTTATTCTGGTTGAATGCGAAGGCGCTTGCCTTTCAACACTAAAATAACTCAATCCTTGTATAATCGCCCTGAACTTGGTGAGGTCATCTCCAGAAAAGGCCAGCAACAGCCTCAAATAAGTGTTGAACCAAATCAGGCATGCTTTTTTCTTTCCATGGTGATAGAGGTCGAAACATGTGTGTTACTTATCTCAACCATTGAAAATTGAAATCCATGTCCAACATTTTCATACTCAACGTTCATCAACCCAACTTGCATCCCAAAAAGAGAGAGAAAAAGAAAACGAGTTCCCATTCTACTTTCTTCTTTGATCCTGTATTAGCTTCTTCTCCGAAAAATGGCTTAAGCTTTGTAAGGCAGATAATGGATACTGTTAAAATTACGCTGACGACATGCAGGCCACATGGTTGGCAATGTTTCCGTTGGGGAGGAAAAGGCTCGTCGTAAAACTTTCTAAGAGATGGGGGCAGTATTGCCGCTGGGAGGAAAAGGAGGATGGAGGAAGGATATCTCTTGTCGCAAAACATTCTAAGAGGTTGCCGGTTCGATTGTCCAAAAAAGCTCACTCCAATTTCCAATATTTCTAAAACTAATTAAAATAAAGCATTCCCTCCCATCCCCCACCCCTAATTTTTGTTTCAGATTCCTTGTACTCACAATGAATGCCTCTCATTCCAGGTAAATTACACTAAAATACCCTAACCTGTCATTATTTTTTTCACTAAAATACCTTAAACAATTTTAATTACAGAAAAACACCTTAAACTACCATCATTTTTTTTACTAAAATACCCTCCTTCCGCGTTTCGCCGAATCAAGTAATTTTTTAGTTATATGAATTCTGTAAGCGTAGATTGTTGAAATCCCCCAAAGTTTCACCCTTGTTGCACTTATATACTCCAAAGTAAATTGTCATTTCACCGCACAAAAATACCCCCTAGTCCAAACTTGCACTTTACGCACATAAAGTGTTAAATGAAAAAGTACAATGACCTTTATGCCCTTTATAAAAAGGAAAGAAAAAACTTATCCCAAACTCTTACTATCCTTTCCTCCAATTCCTCCAATTCTTCATTAACTTCTCATTTTAAAAATCTAAAGCCCCAAATATACGTTGATTATTGTTCGAAAATTGTATATCCATCTAATTTGTGAGAAATATTTGAAGGTTAGATCCTTTATTTGCCGTGATTCGAAAAAGTTTGGGTCTGTCCTGATTTCAAAAAAAGGTGAGAGAGGAGTAAGCATCCTAATTTACCTGGGTGGATGAAAAATAATTTTTGGTAAGTATAATTTTTATAAAGTTAATCATTAATTGATCGGGGACACAAAAGTCAGAAATCAATCATGGGTTATGCACGAGGAGATATTTTCGGAAAAATTCTAACGGAAGTTTTATGGGGGGAGCAAACCTTAGCGTATTTAAATACAGGGGAAAAAACCATTTGTGAAACTTTGAGGAATTATCCAGCAATTTATCCAAGCCCAATAGTATATACGTTACCCAATAAAATCAGCCCCGGCCGATAACCCATTAAGAAATCCAATCCAACTAGATAAAGAGATTCTCCACCCGCCCTTTCTTCTCTCTTCTCTCTTTTTCCTCCATCTTCGAGCTGTGCCACCACTTTCAACGCTTAGCCTCGCCTAACTGCGCCTCCGCCTCGATCGAACCGCACCATCGTCTTCGAGCTTCTTCGATCAGCTCAGATCCCGAGCTGACCAATCATCAGGTAAACCCTTATCGAGACCCCTAGTTTTTTGAAACCCTAGATCCAACTATACATTTGTACTCTGGTGGGTCCACATATCCCTGTTGGTAAACTACTTTTTTTATATTTGTTTGTATTTCTCTATTGTTGTTCTTCATGCTACAATTATTGTCACGCCCCAAATCCGCACATATATAAATTAGAAATTTCCAAGCGAGACAGGTCGCAATCTTCTCCTCAAAAAGACCGCAAGGCCTGTCTCAATAAAAAAAGTCTGCTAGCAATATATATAAACTCTCAAATTTCCATATGCACACCTCAAGTTCTGCAGCCAAAAAATCATCATTTGCTTAATTGACTTGAAAGCTTATCCATTTAGATATAAAACATGCATTTTGATTTAGAGCCACATAAAAGGTGGTTGAGTCATAACACTCAGCAAGGAAGGGATGCATAACTAACAATTAATAGTCTAAACACAATATAGCTCATCACTATATATATATATATATATATATATATATATATATATATATATATATATATAGTGATGAGCTATATTGTGTTTAGACTATTAATTGTTAGTTAGCTATATTGTGTTTAGACTATTAATTGTTAGTTATGCATCCCTTCCTTGCTATATATATAATAGCCATGCCTTTTTGAAATAATGTCCATACGATATAATGCAACTTTTTAAAATAATTTTCGTGCGAAGGAAATTAGGTCGGGTTACGACTGAGTACGGTCAACAACTCTAGCTCAGTTGACATAAGCAAAACGCCACCATAGGAAGCCCGTGTTAGAGAGAACCGCATGTTATGACCTACAGTGAGATTGTCTTACGGCACGCGCAATAACCCAACGGGGATACACAACCAGCCTTTCCTTGTAACCAACTTAATCATCCTTAATCATACCGGTATTAATCAACGAGATGCATGCATGACATGACCAAAATAACGAACTCATGTAACGAGTGATACTCAAGGTATTTGCTCAGGCATAACAATGTATCTATTAATACCAATTGTGGTTTCATTGCATGCATGTCACCTTAGCTACATGAAAAATATATATCTTTCAACGAATCATATAAGGCAAATAATCATCAAATTATTCATAATACACGATACATACATACATTAAGTACCGAGTACTTGCATGGCAATGGTAGCCCTATAAACATTAAGCATTTTATATAACTTGATGCATATCAAAATATCGTATAAACAAGCAACTGATCGTAGCAACCAATCATTCATAGCATTCGCCATACATGAATATCAACCATCTAACAATTCGAACAATTATGATTATTAAACATGCAACACCACTTACTGTACTTATCGGAAGGCAAATAGTCCGCGTGGCTCAAAATCATTGTCTACAACTCCATATTGATCATCTAAAAATAATGCAAAGGATTCAACATATGAGTCGTTCCATAATACTTTAACTAAAGTACATCAGAAAATTCTTAATCATCGATTCAACATAACTCTCAACCTAGAGATATCTATTGCTACTGATACTAATTTTTGCGTTTTTACAAATTTAATAAATTACTAATTTTTCTTTGGAAAACCCCTGAGCATAAATAATAAAAAGGGTGATCTATACCTCATGAATTTCGATAAAGCACAATGAGGATAAAGTTATCGGCTCTTCGATTCCTCGCTAGCGGCCAAGAGCACTCGAGGAGATCATCTTCGCTAGAAATTAGGGAAGGGTCGTAAGGTGCTAAATAAGATAAGCAAGACAAAGGGAGGGGAATTGAGTCCGTGCATGCGCGCGAGAGAGGTAATGCTCCTAGTCCGCTAGAGAGAGATATGTGCGGGTAGGGTTTGAGGGATTAAGATAAATACTGTTCTAAATATCGGCCGTATCGGGTGAGATCTCGGTATCGGCTCGGCCACGATACGAAACAACATTTTTTTCAAATCTCGTTTTAGACCAATATCGGCCGAGATTTTAAAATATTGGATGATATATTGTCTATCTCATATCGCTTAAATATCGGACGAGATGTATATAAATTGACTTTTGGGTTATGGTTAACCAAAACTTACCCGACCCGACCTATTATTTATTGCCTCAGGTCCTCAATTCTTCTCAGAAACCCTTTCAATTTCCCCTCTCTTCTCACCACCTCCTCTCTCGAGTCGCCGCCGCCGCCTTTGCTCTCGAGTCGACGATGCCTCCTCATCTCCAATCGAAGCAGCTAGTAAGCTTGTTTTTATACTCGTTTTTTGGTTTGATCTTTATTTCTGCTGAATGGATTATGGTTGCATTTTTACTAGTTTTTATAAGCTTTGATCTTTGTTACTTGAGGTGCTACACCTTGGGTGAGTCCTTTTCTTCCTTTTGTTGTCATAATTTGGTAAAATTTGTTGCTGCTGAAGCTTGATCACAGCCTCTCTCGATATTGCATCGTCTCCTTTTATTTTGCAAAATTGCTCTCGAGCACCAACAATTGTGTGAGATCAAAAGTTGTGCTAGATGAATTGTAAAAGTTATGAGTGTGTTGACCAAGCCAAAAGTCAACCCCAAATCAAGTGGGCCCGAGCCCAAGCAAGCGGGCCTGAGCCCAAGTTAAGATTGAGCATGGAAGGGGCCGGCTCCATGCCAAAAAGGAGGCAATAAATTAGTTTAATGTAATATTTTAGAAATAAATGTATGAAAAATGGGTAAAATGCCAAAATTTTATAAGCCCCATGGCTTATGTGAAAAAAAAATAAGCACATGAGGCATGGGGAGGCACAAGTATCATTTGAAAAAGCCCAAGGGGCTATATGTAAAGTGTGTAGTCTATGAAAGATAAATATGATGAGAAAATCAATAACTTTCATTCTCTTAAAAACTCTAGGGTTTGTGTCTCTATCTTCTTTTTCTCAAGTTTTTTTCTCATCCTCTTCATTTACAAGAGCTTAGCTCTTTTTTCTCAAAATTAAATAAAATTTCACCATAAACCCTCGAAAAGGAGTTCAGATCCCCTATCAAATCCCTAAAGGGGAGTTTTTTAAGCTCACCTTCTTTTTTCCTCAAGATCCAGCAAAAAGAGAGGAGTAAGAAAACCCACCTCCAAAAATCCCACTTTGGGAGGACCCAAGGCTCAAGGGAGAAGAAGGGGTTCCTTTTGATCATCTCATCTTTGAGGAGTTCAACTCCAAGATCCAAATTCCTAAAGGAGTAATTCCAAATTTAGATCTTTTAGGAGTTTAACTCTAAATCCAAATATTTTGAGAGTTTAATTTCAAATTTACACCCAATTTCTGCTCAGGAGTTCAACTCCAAACCTAAGGGCTTAGCCCCTTCTTTCGTTGGAGCCAGCGCCCACACGCAGGGCACGTGGCCCGCTGGCGCCCACACGTTGTCTCACACGCACACCGCATATTGAGTTCACATGACTAGTTTCATCCGTCAATCTGAGGTTTTTTTGGC
Organism: Agapanthus africanus; assembly: GCA_030015575.1. Lineage (NCBI taxonomy): Eukaryota > Viridiplantae > Streptophyta > Magnoliopsida > Asparagales > Amaryllidaceae > Agapanthus > Agapanthus africanus. The sequence continues at coordinate 489,549,810 of CM057349.1, forward strand.
TCCAAAATCAAGGGGCAATTAACGACAGTTTAATCCGCGGCTGCCGGAGATTTGGATCTCCACAACCAAGAAATCTCGGTCTACCCTAAGCAGGGAGAATCTGTAATACGCTTGACAAGCGACGCGTATTTCCTATCTCAATAGGGTGACGAAAAAAACTCTACAGATTCTGACACGTCCGGTGGACCTTTTCTTTCCTTCCATATTTCGGATTAAATATTCATACGAACTCAATCAACATATATATATATATATTATCGATTGTCTGCACTGAAGTCATATTTTTGTGTGTGTACAGATTAACAGCTTTCAGTCACAATCTCGAACTCAACAATCATGTATGGTTGTGTGTTTTGATCTATAATATACATATATATACTTTAATTTTTTTGCTAAAACAAACTTATTTTTTAGTATAATCTCAACACAAACACAATTATATGCCTTCGTTTAACATAAGTTTTTAATGCGTTTGATCGGAACAACGATTCTTCAAATCCGGAGCGCTAGTGTTCTCTAATCAAGAACGATAGTTCCAATTCGCAATTCGTCAGTGGTATAGAGATTTATGGTCAAATGTCATGTGAGTTTTTACATTATAAAGACTTAATGACATGCATTTTCAGTAAAAAGTTGATAATATTTTTCATATTGTTGTACTGTGCTATTCTTGAATTATTTGTAATTTTATTTTGACACACACACTACATGGGTACAGAAAACCACCTATTCCCTTAAGCACCATCTGTATGGCCTAAAGCCGCCTAATGCGTTAACAAATTGCTAAAGAAACTATAGGTGTCGTATCAGATGATACTCTTAGGTATTGTGCCGATGCCAACGATGATTGTTTTGATAATGGGTAAACCGCGTTTAACAAGGTTTAGTTCCAACTGTTCTCTTTGAGATTAATTTGAAATAGTTGAAGCCTTAACCATGACCAGTTTTTCAAGAATCTTATAGATCTTCGTTGTTGCTGACTAATGTAACTTAATTTAAGGCATCGATTAATAATCTAAGTAAAAAATTAGGTAGAAAAATAAGTTCCATTTGATATATGATTTCATTACCAATACAGTATAAACTAAAAGCTCAACATTCTGTTGATCTTTTAGTCAAACATTGACGTTTTTTGGCTTGGATTTACATTGGTTTCGGCTCATTTTGGTTACCTATAGTCCAGTGGGTATAGTTTCACTTCCCTTTTGAATGCTCAAAGATTGAAGTTTTGCTTGATTTATTTGCATTCTCAGGCCGCTTGGTTTTTAGTATAAGGTATTTTTTGACACAAGCCTCCAAAACATTGCTATTTTAAAAAACACTCCCTAAAACTTCATATTTTAAATACATCTCTTAAAACTTTTAAATAATAAATTTGTTCCTGTACTTAATTATCATCCCTAACACCGGGTAATGATCCCGTGAGACACTTTCTTATGTTATAAAGTGCGTCTCGTTGGTCTCACATAAGAATCATTACCCCATAACACCTTTAAAAATCTTTGTTAAGAAGCTAAAATGATAACTTGAAGATGAGAGTTTGGAAGAGTAAGACTAATGGTTTTGCACAAAAATGAAAAGAGATTGAGATTTTTAATGTTACGTATATTTTTTATCGCACGATTCATCATATTAGCTCTAATCCAATTATTTATCCCAATTAACTTAAGTAAATGGGCGTTTTTAGTAAACGGAGAGGTTTTAGGGGGTGTATTTCAAAATACAAAGTTTTAGAAAGGGTTTTTCAAAATACCAATATTTTAGGGGGTCTATATAAAAAAAAGCCCATAGTATAAATACAAAAAGGGCACATCAAGGCAGACTTCTGCCTAACTATAGTATATGTACAAGCTACACAGTGTTTTAAAAAGCGGCCGTTTAAGCGGTCAAGCGGGTCTCCGCTTTATCCTGCTTAAACGGGTGATATTATATAACCTATTTTATTGATGTATACACTTCATACGTGTTATAAAGGGTATAAGATTGATATTGGAGTAAGAATACACAAATACCAATTAATACAACATTCCATCTTTTCTTCTTCTCTTTTTCCGCGTTTCTATCTTTCGTGCCCGACTCGATAAATTTCACGGTTGTCGAGCCGACTTTGAGACACTTTAAGATTTGGATTTCAAAATTCCAAAATTTTAAGTTTATCAACTTCAAGAAGTTGAGATCTATATCGATTTCGAGCAATTCTCGAGTTTTCTATTTTGATTTCGAGTAGTTTTTGAATTTCGATTATGAAATTCCAATTCGATTTTGACTCTATCTGATTTCGCACTACAATCTCTTAGATATTTTTTAAAAATAGTTTGGTAAGTATTTTTACCGATTTGAGCTATGATGCTTGATGTTGGGCATCGAAAAGCTTATAAGCGCTATATAAGCTAATGAATTCTAAGAAAATTTCAATTTTGCATTGAATTATTTAAGCATATTTTAGTAAATAATATATTGTCTAAGCAAATTTGTTAAATTTAGATATTTGCTAATACAAAAGCAACATAAAAATAGTTAGAATGTAATGAGAATCATTATTTATTGACAAGAAAAGGAATATTGATGAAACACCACAGTTCAGATTTCTGAGCCGCCTGAGCGGCCACTTAAGCTTTTTGGCTTCTCGACCGCTCTTTTTTTCTTTTCCGCTTTTAAAACACTGGCTACACGTAACTCATTCATAAAGAACACCTATGTAATAAATTTGCTAGCTTATATGCTCTCTTTTGTTATATGCTATTAGTTCTGAGCCTGGAGCATGTTTCCTCTTTGTTCCTCGTGATATATTCAGATATCTCAAACTATCACATAGGACAGTCAAAGTGTTTTTTGGTTACTGTTAGCTCACTTCGCCGCTTGGCTGTGAACGTACACATGTCGCAGGGTGCAAATCGCTGTGCTCTGCCCTCCTTTTCGATGTCCTCTACTCGTTATTGGTCAACGTTCTCTAGCCACCTCCCTTCAGGTTTAGGAATTATTCAGTGTGCCGGGTGTAATATATCCGGAAAAGGGTTTAGAGATGGGAGAATTTCAGGTAACTTTGGGCATCGTGGGGGCTCATAATTTTATTATTCTCTCTCTTGCTCGGGTGTATACGGCCGGCACATGGAATAATTTTTTCTTCATGTCATCAGCATCATTTTGTTCTTATTTTGTAGAAAGAATGAGTTTTGATCGCTAATACTTACATTTTTCCTTATTTCCCTGCAACTTCTCTCTTGCAACATTACTTCCATTATTTCAACATTGCATGTGGTGGCAATTTTTACTTTTTCCTTTAATCGGCCTATAACATGCCGGGACTATTCAAATATTCAATACCAAAGAAAATTTAGGTGACTCAGATTTATTGGCTTTGACATATTGTCACGCCCCAAATCCGGCTATTAAGTTTGCATAAAATCGTTGCGTGACACGGCCACAATTCTTAAAGTCAAGATAAAAATCATTTATATCTTCTTATTGCATCACTTTATTACAATTCCAAATTCTAAAAATATTAATAAAGATTCTAATACATGTCATCTAGTCTTATAAAGATAAACTCTCAAGTAATCTTCTTATTGCATCACTTTATTACAATTCCAAATTCTAAATTGTTACCTAAACATAGAACTCTAAATACTCCAACGAACTGACCCGCTAGCTCACTCCGAATTCTTCATACTAATCTGTAAAATTGTTAAATATAGAGGGTGAGCAAACCACAACGCAGCAAATATTAACTCACATGTTACAACTTATGCAAGCGAGCAACAAAATAAAACAAAATGGTTGCTCGTGGTATAAAAAAATGAAATCGAGGTCAAATCGAATAACAATATGATGTTTGAGGTTAAATCATGGATCATAATCGAAACGTCATATATAATCATATGCACATAATAATCGCGGTTGGAATAAAAGTGAATATCAAGTATACAAGAAACAACGAGGGTGAATTAAATATATTTATAGGCATGTCCTACCATTTATGAACCAATGGCCGGGTTGTCACATACGTACCTGCAATTGGTCTGGCTGACAACGGCAAAATCCTGAGGCCTACAACGGCACATCCACAGGACGTTGGCACAGCTAAACTCCTATCCATGTGCGTCCTATAAACTAATCTAACTCTTTTGTACACCTTAGGAAAGGACAAGGAATCGAACCAAATAAATATCAATCCTTGGAATACATACAAATCATACCGATCATTATCATGAATCAAAATAACCAAGATCATAAGTATGTCGAAATAAAACGAGATATCCGAGAGATATATGTGATAATGAGACAAACATATTCGAAAGTATCAATTATGTGATCATAAATATGTCGAAACAAACGAGATGTTCAAGAGATGTATGTGATCATGAAATATTTTCGAAAATATCAAGTATGATAAAATAATAAGGATATCATAAGTTAGAACATGTAAGTCTAATACTTACCTGAATTGCAACCCACTAGCTCATCGCAACTCTAAAAATAAACCTCAATCATTACAAATTTCTATAATAAGATATAGGGTTAATATTAGTATACAACTATAAATCCCTTAAGTTTAACTAAAACCTACTCAGAATTCCTTATGATATTTTAAAATACATATTCTTATTATTTATGTTTATTCTAAAATTTACTATGCTTAATTTAAGTGATAAAATGCGAAAATGAACTATGTACATTATTGATGATCTAAATACAATTTCTCATGTTTTAAATTCTCACTTGAAATCTAAATGAGGGCTAAAATAAATTATTAAAGATCGTAAATAATAACAATTACCAATTATTCTATGTTATAAACTTACAACCTAAAGTTACATAAAAGATTCAAAAACGGATACTTATTTTTATAGTGTTCCCAAAATAATTTTTCCTGCGCATAAATATATAGGATAAATATTTATTGAAGTTAAAATATATGAAATTATGTGAAGTTCATAATAACATTTTTTTCCAAATATATAAGTGATCGAAACGAATTACATAAAATACTAGAGATCTAGAATTAATTTTTTAATTACTATTTTGTTTCATCGAAAAGTGCGTGGTGTATGCATTAAATACTTAATTTACTTTACATTAAAATAAGACTTGATATATGTGATTCTAGGTTAAAGAAGTAAACCCACTTCTTAATAACCCATACCATATAAGTAAAATTAAAAATCTGTTTTCTTTTTTTGTTTATTTGATATTTATATTTATCACAAAGACTGTCTCCGATTACATAAAAATTATATCTTTTGCTTGCATGTCATAAACTTTTCTTCAAAATGTTACATCTAGAATATCCAAATATCATAGCTTAAAATTATAAGGGAAAGAATTATAAGAATAAAATAAAAATATTACCTTTATTCCAAAATGAATTATTATCATAATTTTCTATTCTAAGCTAAATTCTTCTCATTTAATTGTTTCAGTTTCTTTTTATTTATTTCTAACTCAAAATGAATGCTTTAGTAAATATGTAGATAAAACATAATGATACTATTAAGAATAGTCTCATTTAATAATACAATTGTAATTAAAAATATTTATTATATTCTGACATTTATATTAAAGATCTTTTTTTAACTCTTACAATAATTTAATTTTTTTATTTTATTTTTATGTTTACATTCCTTATCCTGATTATCATAAATAGAAATAAAAGTAAAATTTTACCTGTATCGCTATATTCTTAAATGATCTTCAATAGAACTCAAATCTCTTTTGTTCTTCTACTTCTTCCTTCTCCTTTTATAATTTTATTAGTAAAATTTAGATAAGAAATTTATAATCTTTTACATCTTTTTAGATAAGAATAATAAATATAAACTCAACTAATTTGTTGGGATCATAAATCTAAAATTGTTAAATATAAAATAATATCTTTGATGCATATATGACAATTCTTTATTTTATTAACTGTTTTATTATTATTGTTATTCATGTATATTATTTCCTAACATTTTGTTCATAGTAACAAATAAATTAAAGATTTGATTGGACCCAAACCAATATAATATATTATTTTATTTTCACAACAAACAAATCATTTTAGTTTTGCTATATTTTAAATATTTTTTCCCTTATAAAATAACCTGCCATTTATTAAGATCTTGGATATTTATAAATATCAATCATAATTCTGTTAACAGATTTAATCTTTCTTTCTTTCTTTTATTTTTATTCAAAATCTTTTCATATATTAAAGTTAATCAAGATAACCATCCATACTTTTGAGTTATTATATATGTAATATTTAATATATTCATATTAAAGTCAAGGGTATTACATATATGTATATATCCTTGGAACAGTTTTATCCACACACACACATGCGCATGTATGCACATCATGCATGCATGTATATGTATGTTCATATCTATATGTATATATATATTTATGTATGTACACGAAATTGTGAATCAAAGTTCGAGAACTTGGTTTTAGTTTTCAGTGACAGGCCATTCAAATTTGGAATTGCAGATCCCAAAATTGGCCTGGGTGAGATCTATTCCGACATCAATTTCAGTTGTAGCATACAAATAATAGAATTCCGTAAATAGATTTCATAAGGAACAAACCCCAAATAATTTGGGGACAAACTAAAGAAATGCTTTTGTAGGGGACAAGGGTAATTCTGGCATAATTCTGATATACCACGTATGCTATTTCTCCTGGCTCCTTTAATTTGCTAGAGCTCTTCAGATTGCTGCTACAAGAGATACTTCATCAGTACATCTTGATCTTTTATGGTCTAATTTGTTTGATTATTGACAATATGTTTGTATTGCCTTTGATTCTATAATGTGAATTCAATTTAAGCATATATTGTGTCCAAAAATACTATTTGTATTTCTTTTTTTTGCTGTGCCGTCTAATTTGTGGAATATTGGGCAATATGGTTGTCTAACTCTCGCTGTTATAATGCTAATTTCTTACCTTAGGACTATAACTTGTCCAAAGTTGCTATGCATGTTCTTGTATTTGGTAGGGTTTTTGAATAAGTTCCTTTAGTAAGACGCAGAGGAGGGTTCCGATGTATATCAGAAACCCGAGCTTCACTGTCCATGTTGGAGCAATCAGGGATGCCCGATTTATCAAAGTCACAGCAGTCGGGGGTATCTGGGTCATCCAAGGGACCAAGTCGCAACAATTAGGGATATCAGAGCTATTTAAGCCACAACAGTCGGAGACATCCAAGTTGTCCAAGCTGCAACCGTCAGAAATGTTTGAGTCTGAGGTGTCGGATTTGGAAGAGTCCGATTTTAATTTGGTATGCATCCAAACTTCACATTGGAGATTGTTGATTAAACCTGTCATTCACATAACCTTGCATGTCCTGTGGAATTAATAACCTATTGATGATTACCATTTTTGCACCGATATGAAGTTCGTGCTTTCAGGATAGATAGAACTATGCAACTAAAACCCGGACCTTTTCCAAATTCTCTCTTATAATATCTTACTGCATAAGAATACCTTATGAATGCCATGCATTTTAGTTATTTTTCACATCCATAACATTTAATTGAATTGAATCGATTTCTTGGATTTGTTTTGAATCATGAACTTAATCTAATCTTTAGCATTTGAGGTTCAATCTGATGAGAATGTCAAGCTTTTGGGAACTCTTGGAATACTCTTGTACTAAAAAATGTTGAAAGGGGGATTTTTATAATATCTATAATTTATCTCGTACATAGAATGAATGTCTTTAAGCAATATAAAAACACATTAGTTTGCTAGTAGAAGCTGAATTCACTATTCGCTTATTTTTGTCTTAGGGTTAAAAAAGATAGAAAAGAAAGCACAGCGAGGCAGCTGTTTTAGGGGGTACGATGTGGTGGTGAGTACATTATTGGTATATTTGATTGATAATCAATCTAATCATATTAACTTGAAGAATGGGCCTGTTATCTAATCGAAACTTATCGAAACCCGAATCCGTGTAGATAGATCCATGACTTAAATAATTCTGTATAAAATATATCGAATTACACACACACGCACACACACACACACAATTTCAAGTTCTTTCTAATGAATTATAATATAAATATATGGATAATTGCAAATCATGCTCCTATTGTATCCTTGTATTGAATACTGTATATTTATTGCAATTTATGTCCTCAGATCTGCTGAAATATATTCTCTTTTCTGCTGCTTAATATCATTTTCAAATTGATTAATTACTGATGCACAAGTAGCCAGACCGAGTATTAGGAATCCTACAGAGAGAAGGGAACCAAGAAATTTTTTATGCTATCAGAATGCGAATTTTTTTTGGTAAAGGAGAAATCAGATGGGTGCTTTTGATAGTGAATCCCTTGTATTATTAGAGCCACAAGCATGTTTGGGGCTGTAATGGCATGGATAACAATACACATACATGCATATACATGCGTGTGAGTGTGAGATAGAGATAGAGACGAAAGTGGTAGGAACACTTTCCTAAGCTAGAAATGAAAACGGAGTTTTGGGCCACAAGGATGAGACCTGGTGCCTCCACTGCCCCTTTTGGCACTTGTTGCTTTAGAAGTCGCTTACATAAGTGTTGTATAGGAACTCTCTCCCTATATCTCTACACGCGCGCTCGCGCACATCGAGGGAAAATATTATATAGGTTGCAATTTCACTGTATACATAATAAAGAAACATGAGCTATAAAAGAAAGGAATTGGAAAAGTTTAAAGAAAATAAATCCTTATTGGAGCCGGAAGTTACATGTTAGAGCTAGAAATCACTGGAGGTACTTATATTTGAGCTAGAAATCCTTATTCGCTAGTAGGTCAATTCTGATGTGGATAATTTTTACTTTGATTTCATTAAGGGGTTATTTGAAAGACAACATAATGTACCTTGTTATATTGAACGTACACTCAGAATAAGAGGGTGGCTTTTTGGGGGCAGTAAAATCGCAAGTGAGAGAAGTTTGCCTGCTTAATGAAGCGAAGCATATGATTATAGGTTTTTTTAATAAAGATATATGCATGATATATTACTTGTGCTACATTTTAGGTGTAATGCTTATTCCCAATGACTTGAGTGAACTTGTAGAATTATATCTTATGAAGCTGCAAAGAATTTACTCTCTTAAACTTAAGGTATATGTTTTTCAATGCGCCCATAAATATTATGTAGGGAATGAGTGAGCCGGAAACAGATATGGATAGAGCACTTTCTTTCATAATTCATGATGACAGCATAGGCCTTATGTCTTTTTTGAATGACCTAAAGGTCAAATATAATGGCGATGTTAGAGCAAGCGCATGCACAGTTTTACTGAAGGCTGTTACTTTAAATAAGGTTGATTACGTAACTGCACTTATTGAACAAAGAGATTTAGGACTGGGTCCTCATATGGGTCATCTGTTACTAAAATTGACTTTGTGCATTTTGCGGCTGGGAAATTATGGCCTCGCCTAGTTGAGGTGTTTCTACGTCTTGGGGCAGATACCTCATACAGAGAGTCCCTTGATCGTACCTTGATCGGACAGATAGAATCCCCATATTCTGGCATGTTCAATGATTATAATTTGGGACTTGTATACGATCCTTGTAATCCGAACTATGAAGACATTCTTGCACTTGAATTTGCGCTTCAATTATTAAGGTAGGACTTAAATTTTTATGTGCCTTTCTTAATATATTAGTCATTCATATAAAGATGAATTTGACTGAGGAATAATTATATCCTTTTTTCACTAACCAGCTTCATTTAATGCGGTTCTAGAGGCTATCTTTCTGGTTGGACTCAGGAGACTCTGTATTCAAGCTAATTGTTATGCTTTGCCTCTCAACTATGGTTTTCATCTACTCCTACTTGAGTGCTTTGTATAGTTATATTTAGCATCCATTGATTTGTTCAGAAGTTGCTAATTTTGCTCCCCCCACCCCCCACCAAACCAAAAACAAAAAAAACAAAACAAAACAAAACTTTTTCAGAAAGAACCACTAGAAACTACCAGGTTACTTGCGCAGTCCACCAACCCTACAGAGGCGGGCAGGGTTATTGTTGATCTCGCCATGGGAGTGCTCATTTCCGATACATTTGAAGAAGGTACTTACGAGGAGGGAGATGACTTGGCATACTTGGTAATGGAAACATCTGTCGTCGAGTCTCTTTTAATGGTAGCTCGAGAACAGGTTTTGGGCCCAACCAAGATTAAATATGGCGGGTTCAACAGATGTTTCATTCTCCGTTATATGTTCAGCGAGTATATAGAAATAACTGATACCGGCTTTCATGAAATGGAAATTGAGATGCTTAAGAAAGTGATAATGTTTATTCTTAGTGCCCTGCAATTGCTGGAGATTTTTGAGAAGGCTGGTGATGCTATTGACGAGTACTGCAGATTTCAGAAACCAGAAGTAAGTTGAACTACGATATATATATATATATATATATATATATATATATATATATATATATATATATATATATATATATATGAGATTAATGGAGGGAAGAGGCCATATGAGGGGATTCCCTCCTATGGCGTCGAAAAAATACCCCCTATCTAGTTTTTTCCGACGATCGGCACCCACCATCTTCATCGTCATCATCTAAGATGTGGGTACACCAAATTTTATGTGATTCTACAACTTTTTCACCGTTGATTTAGTGGGTTCAAAATTAACGATTTACCGACAATAGAACTTTTTACATTGCTAAATCAACGGTGAAAAAGTTGTAGAATCACATGAAATTTGGTATACCCACATCTTAGATGATGACGATGAAGATGGTGGATGCCGATCGTCGAAAAAAACTAGGGAGGGGGTATTTTTTCGACGCCATAGGAGGGAATTCCCTCCTATGGCATCTTTCCTCCATTATTCTCTCTCTCTCTCTCTCTCTCTCTCTCTCTATATATATATATATATTGATTGAGCTCATTGTTTTCCACTAAATATTTCGTTATATTTTCATGTAGGGTTGTATTATTATTATTATTATTATTATTATTACTACTGCTGTTACTGTTACTGTTACCACCATATTTGATGAGGCATTGAAGGGAAAGAGGCCATAGCTTGTAAAAAGACCAAATTGACCGTAAAGAGGCCATAGATTGTGAAATTTAAGAACCCTACGTTGGACTTTGATCTTACACTGCTATGGATACATGTTTTATGAAAAGCTTCCTTATAAAAATAAAATATTCTCAATTAAATTAGCTATGTGTCATTTTCTGCGGTCCCATTATAGCGACTATCCCATTATGTTTACTTTCTTCTCCTCTTTCCAAACGCAGATCCCAACCAAGGGAACTAACCCTAGACGTCGCAGCCTATTTGATATCTCCAAGGCTTGATCATTACCGCATTCAAGGGCTGATCATTATCGCCTCCAATGGCCTCTGATCCGCCCATAACAACTTAGAAGTCGAAACCTTGTGACCAACTAGCATAGCTCAGTTGGTATAACTTTTCTCTCTAAAGTGAGAGGGCGCCGATTTTATTCCCAAAGGGGCCGCATCCAAAAAATATTCAGAAACCTTTTCCAGCATGCATGGTTTAGGCGTGTTTGAGCACAGTGTCGGGCGCGTGTTAGAGCCGTGGTACGGTTCCTCTAATGACGTGTCAGTGCTACATAGCTAGATACTGAAATTTCATCTCCCATGTGTGAATTCCAATTAGTTGAATTGAGCACGGATGTATTATAATTTCACTTGGGTATCTAAGAACATCCTATGCAAGAATATATTTAGCAAATTCAAAATCATATTGGTATGCAGGTGTCGGATAAATAGGTAGCCAAAGAAGTTGTATCATTGCTTCATGAAGCAGGCTTAAATATAGAGATTGCAGACACAAATTTGGGTGATATGCACAGGTTTGTAATCTATGTGCTATTACATAATAGTTACTTGTTTCTTGCTTTATTCCATCTTAAGTTGATGGTAAGTAAAACCACAACCTGATGTGCGAGGCATGTTAACTGAATCTTTGTTTTGCTTGAAGTTGCTACACCGGGATTGAGGAAAATCGTCTGCGCACTTGTTACCATGTAGAGGTAAGATATTCTCCAATTTATGCCATATGCTTGGTATTTCTTTTTCTTTCCCCCACCCTCTTGTGATTTTAATGATAACATTGTAGGAAAAAAGATATTGCAATTTGCATGCAAGAAGTCTAGGACCTCAGTTTTCTTCCTTTAATGGCCTAGCATGACTGTCTCTTTATGGCAGTTTCATAAAGTATATTAACCTTGCTAATTCAACTCATGATTTTCCCAATTAGCTAAGTAACTAAAATACCATTTAAGTTTGCCGCTTGCATAGAAAACTGCCTCCAATTTGCTGTCCGGTTTTTCACCACCGCTTTCTTTTTGCCCTATATTGTTTCTAAAATGGAAGCATATATTGGATTATTTTTACTGAAAATTAACTGGAGATAAAATTGTTTACTGACCGGTTTGTGTGAACACTGGATTTCCACCCCTCAATCCTCGGTGTAAAGTTTATGGCGGTATGATTTCTAGCGTATTCCGGTGTCTTTGTTGTGGACGTACACTCAACGCAGCAGTTGCAGGAACTTGCCAAGCTTTTTGAGTACATGGGATTTGGAATGAATGAGGATGATGAATAAAGGAGGAGGTTTTTAGAAGGAGAGACATATTTCCTGTGTCTTTTTTGATCCAGGGAAAGAGATTAAATAGAAATTAATGGGGAAGACAGATCGGAACATCAAGCAATTGACAGTAAGGGTACCACCGGGGGGGGGGGGGGGGGGCAAAAACGGGCAGGAAATGAGTTGCGTATTTTATATTATGAGAAATAAAAGAAGATACTGCATAATTTTGAATAATGGGTCAAGGGATTCAACTTCTTGCCATATAGTAAAACACGTGTGCAGAATCCTTCTGTCAATGAATTTTGAAAATATTCTAAATAAAATTTTTCAAGGGGGTGCCCCACCACACACAGCAAGGGGGGCGCTGACCCCCTTGATCCACAGTCCGCTGTCCAGACAGCAGGATCCCTGAAATACTCTCCGAGTCCCACTAGATTGCTTGCAGGACAATTTAGTTTGAAATGATAAGATAAATACAACATATACGGGAAGGAATAGACCTAGTTTACAAAATCCTTGTCATTTCTGTTTTATCATTTGGATAATTTGTTTCCATGTTTCTGAAGATAATTTATTTATCATTGCAGCCTACCCTTTATGGACTACCATGGACGTTGGAAGGCCGCTCCAACTAAACTGCCGAATGGTCGTCCGGATTTATTATGGTGTCGGTGCAATTACCCTTCAATGTAATCAATCTGCAAGCAAGGAATATATGTGGAAGGTGGAGCTACTACAAAACAACAATTAAAATAACAACAGCAGAGAAGCTATTCAACTACGCAAGTCATGCTGAGAGTTCCACCACTGTTCTTGCAGAATGAAGCTTTGGCCCGATATCCTTGATCGTCTTGGGGTTTTGTGTACAACAAGGTGGTAGTTCCGTGAGTTTAATTAGTTTCTTATTTTATTTACTAATTATAGAGGGCTATAGTTGTAATGATGTTGTGAATGATGCTGTTGGCGTTGGGAGGAACCGTTATATGGAACAACGCTCGCGACAACACAATCGCGCATTCAACACAACCACGTAATTAATCGACAAAACATAAAACGATAAACGACGCGAGAATAAATAATAAATCAAACGCAAACAAGAGAGGATATGTTAACGAGTTCCATCCACCGTACGACTAGTCTCCGGCAGAGCGGAATCTGTAAATGTCCATTAGAATCTTTGAATCAATTACAAGTACGAGCAACCCTAGGAGATTTTTCTCAAATCTTTCTAGATTTCAAAAATCCTAACCGTCATCCTATCAATACAATGATCTCTCTCTATATTAATTTAGACAGTATCTAATACATGTACGAGAGGTCCTTTTATATAGGCAAACCCTCAACCCACCCAAAATTGAGATAAATCTCAATTTACCAAAATAAGATTCACAGCAGATTCATCGTCGACAGACGTTTGACCTACGATTGGGTAGACGTTTGCTTCTGATCTGTACATCTTAATTTTCTTTGAGCAAACGTTTGGCTTGTCCCCAGACGTTTGGTCTCGAGTCTCGGGTTGGGCTTCATCTCTTCACTAGACGTCTGAACCACACTTGGTCAGACATGTGGCCTTCAGTCTCTGATCTTGGGTTTGTCTTCTGCAGACGTGTGCCGTTATTTTGTTGTTCTGTCATGCTTCTTATGTGCATGTCCAGACGTCTGCTGTTGTCCGATACAAACGTCTGACCTGAAGCAAACTCTATAATTTCTAACAATCTCCCACTTGGAGATGCTTCAGTTTTTATTTCCAGCGTTAGTGGACTTTACATGACTCCGCTCTACTCTCTTCTCATTAGATTTTCATGGAGAGATTCACCAACTTGCAAAAGAGCTCCAACTTGTCTCTGCCTACGATTTTGGTGCATATACCCGCCGGATTTTTTTCTTCCGCGATCTTTTGCAATGTCAACTCGCCTTTTTTTACCGCTATGCATATGAAGTGGTGCCGCATCTTAATGTGCTTCGTTCGAGAGTGATAAGCCACGTTCGTCGCCAAATGTATCGCACTTTAATCGTTGCTCCACAAGTTATTGAAGTTTTGCTTCTTGCTCAATTCTTCAAATAGCCTTTGCAACCATATTATCTCCTTACTGGATTTCATGATCGCCATATATTTAGCCTTCGTAATCGATAATGCCATTACCTTTTGCAATTGAGAGACCCAACTCACCGCTGTTCCCCCAACCGTAAATACGTACCCCGTTGTGCTCTTCCCGCTATCTCGATTATCCGAATAGTCCGTATCAACGTAAGCTTGCACCTTTAGAGAGTCACCTCCGAAACATAAGCAGTGACTTGATGTACCCTTTAGATACGTCAATATCCACTTCACCGCATTCCAATGCTTCTTATCCGGGTTTTGCATATACCCGCTAACAACTTCCACTGCATGTGCAATATCAGGTCTCGTACTCACCATCGCATACATCAAACTCCCCACCACGGATGCATAAGGCGTGCTCGCCATCTTATCTTTCTGCTCTTGAGTTGTCAGGCACAGCTCCTTGCTGAATTTGAAATTCTTTGCTAAGAGCGTACTTACCGGTTTTGACTTAGCCATATTGAACCATTTCAAAACCTTCTCGGTGTAGTCCCATTGCGATAACTACAGATTCCGCTGCTTCCTGTCTCTTACGACCTTCATGCCCAAAATTTGCTTTGCTACTCCTAAATCCTTCATGAAGAATTTTTCAGCCATCAACTTCTTCAAACTTTGAATTTTCTCGAAATTTGGACCCGCTACCAGCATGTCATCCACATACAACGATAATATAATATAGTCTCCATCCTCGAAAGTCTGAACATACACGCAATGATCTGATTCACAGTGCACAAATCCCGTCTCCAATATAAACTGGTCGAATTTGAGATACCACTGTCAAAGAGCTTGCTTGAGGCCATACAAGCTCCTTCGTAGCTTACACACCATATTTTCTTTCCCCTTCATCTTGTATCTCGGTGGCTACATCATAAAAATATCCTCCTCCAAATCTCCATAAAGGAAAACACGGTTTTGACATCTAGCTCCTTTAAGTGCAAGTCCTCCATCGCCACGATACTAAGAATCATCCGAATGGATGTCATCTTTATAACCGGGGAAACTACTTGATAGTCAATACCTTGCTTTTGTGTGTAACCCTTGACTATCAAGCGAGCCTTGTACCGCTTCATACCATCGGCTTCATCTTTAATCTTGTACACCACCTGTTTAGCAACACTTTTCGATCTTTTGGTAGCTTCACTAGGTCCCATGTACGGTTCTTCTTCAAAGAATCCATCTCCTTATCCATAGCTCGCTCCCACTGCTTGCTAGCACCGTCTCTTGTTGCTTCTTCAAGGGATTCGGGCTCCTCCGAACCTGTGTACAATATGAAGTCGGTCACAAGTCTTTCATGTAGCCGCATGTCTCGCGTAGATCTCTTCAGAACCGGTACATTTGGTTACTGAATATGATTATTATCCTGTTCTTGAACCTGATTCTGCACTATCGCTTATTTCATGTTCTGATCTACACATGTAGCTACCTGAATGCTCTCTTGAGTTTCATCCAACTCGACGAACTCCGATATCGCATCATTTTTGGCTTGCTTCTCTTCTTTGTATAAGTGATGCTCGTTAAAGACAATGTTCTGGTTTCGTATTACCTTCTTACTTGTGTAATCCCACAGCCGATATCTGAACTCGTCTTCACCATACCCGATGAAAGCACACTTTCTAGACTTGGAGTCAAGCTTACCCCTTTCTGCCATATCAACAAAAAAATATGCAATACAATCAAATACTTTTAGGTGTGTGTAATTAACCGGTTTACCTGACCAATTTCTTCCGGAATGCCTCCATCAAGCTCATTTGTCGGGCTTCTGTTGATCAAATATACAGCAGCATCGACAACTGCTGCCCATAAGAACTTTGGCACATTTACATCCAAGGTCATGCTCCGCACTCGCTCTAGGATTGTCATGTTCATCCTTTCAGCAATGCCATTCTGCTGCGGCGCCCCTGATACCGTTTTCAACCGACGAATACCGTTTTGCTCGTCTCGAACTCTTATGTACAGTATTCCCCTCTATTATCGAATTTAAGACATTTTACCTTGGCCCATGTTTGGTTCTCAATCTACGCAATTCAATGTTTGAAGATACCAAATACATCGGATTTCCTCTTCATCGCATACACCCATGTCTTCTGGCTTGCATCGTCGATGAACGTCACAAAATACCGATTCCCATTATAAGACTCCACCGAGGCCGGACCCCATACATCCGTATGCACCATCTCCAGTTTCTTTGTCTTCTTTACTACACCACCAATTTGAAATCCGAGTGCACTTTGTTTCCTGTAAACGTAGCTCTCACAAATCCCCAACTCTACATTTTTCAGCCCCGAAAAAAGCCCTCTATCCTGAAGAATTTTTATGTTCTCACTGAGATACCCTAATCGTTTATGCCACAACGAAGTCTTCGAATCTACCTCCGAACCCGTTGCTAATGCAATCAAACCTCCACTGCTCATACTGAAAGAATACAACGAACCGTTCAACTTGTCCCTTGCGACCACCAACGATCCTTTGGAAATCTTCCACTGAGAATTCACAAACACCGTCATATAACCTTCGTTGTCAAGCTGACTTGTAGAAATTAGTTTTTTCTTCAAATCTGGAATATGTCGCGTGTTCTTTAGCTTGATTTGACCTCATCTTGACCGTTGCAATATGATCGTCCTTTTGCCAACGATCTTGTACGGCTGACCGTTTCCCACCATTACATTTCCACGGTCGCTTTGAACATACTCGCTGAAGTGATGCCGGCCCGAAGTGCAGTGAAAAGAAGCCCCCGAATTTAGGAACCAAGTATTCGTCTTTGTGTTCTCGCTCGCCGATAGATAAAAACTTTATTTTTCTTATTCTTGTGTAGACACCACATTCGCTTCTTTTTCATCCGCCTTCTCATTTGAGCCTTTCTTCGGAGATTTGCATTCACTTTTCCTGTGATTCTTCTTCCCACAATTCCAACACACGCCTTAGATTTTTCCTTAAGATTTTTCTCGGCTTTTAGACTTGCTCTTCTTTCCCTTTTCCTTTTCCATCGATCTGCCATGATTCTCCACTGCAAGCGCAGAACTCCCACCCACGGCTTTTCTCCCCATCTCATCGCTTAATATGCTGCTCACAACATCATTAAACGTGAGAGTATTTTAGATAGAGTTGCTAACCGTCATTACGAGGTTCTTCCAACTCTCCGGCAACGAACAAAGAAATAAAAAGGGCTCAAATCCCGTCTTCAAATACGATTGAAATAGATTCTAGTTGGCTTGTCACACTGTTAAATGCATTCAAGTGTTTTGTCACCGAACTAGAAGATGTTGAAAAGTTTCTTCAGGAAAATCTTGTTTGATGTAAAAGACTTCTCATACAACTTGGCTAATGTCATCATTAGTCCCATGGCTGTCTTCTCCTTTGGGATATTGAAGGCCACCCGCAGAGTCAACGACAATCTAATTATCGCCAAGGCTTTTCTATCCAAAAGGTTTCATACCTCATCGGCCATCTTCTCGAGCTTTTTGCTTATCAACGGAAGATACAGATCCTTTTGATATCGGTAGTCTTTCATTTGCATGCGCCACCAACCATAATTGTGGTTATTGAACTTTTCGATCCTTATCTTATCCTCTGCTATCTTTCACTCTATCGTCGCAGAAAACACAACTTCTACCTTAGAACTAAAGCAACACCTTCAAAACGACGATATAAGAAAGTGGAGAAGAGGACGTTGTCATTACACCCATCGTTAACCTAGATCGTAGAATTGAAGAATCTTAGGTTTCTTAACCTGGCTCTGATACCAGTTGTTGGCGATGGGAGGAGCCTCACACTGAACAATGCTCATGACAACACAATCATGCAATCAACATAACCACGCAATTAATCAGCAAAAAATAAAACGGTAAACGATGCGAGAATAAATAAGAAATCAAACGCAAACAAGAGAGGATTTGTTATCGAGGTTCACCCACCGTATGGCCAGTCTCCGACACAGCATAATCTATAAAAGTCCATTAGAATTCTTGAATCAATTACAAGAACGAGCAATCTAGATGATTCCTCTCAAATCTCGTTAGATCTTACAAACTCTAGCAGTCACCCTCACAAGATCAGTCTCAATATTAATTTAGGCGGCATCTAATACATGTATGAACGGTCCTTTTATATAGGCAAACCCTAAACGTACCCAAAATTGAAATAAATCTCAATTTACCAAAATAAGATTCGCAGCAGATTCACCATCGACATACGTCTGACCTTGGATTGGGCAGCCGTCTGCCTTTGATATGTACTACTTAATTTTCCTTGAGCACTTGTCCCCGACGTTTGGTCTCGAGTCTCGGGTTGGGCTTCATCTTTTCACCAGACGTCTGAACCACACCTGGTCAGACGTCTGGCCTTCAGTCTCCGGTCTTGGGTTTGTTCTGCAGACGTCTGCCGTGCTGGCCTTCAGACGTCTGTCGTTGCTCCGTTGTTCTGACATGCTTATGTGCATGTCCAGTCGTCTGATGCTGTCCCATACAGACGTCCGACCTTGAGCAAACTCCATAATTTCTAACAGATGCTATTTTTAATCGGAACAATGCGTGTTTATTAATTATAAGGGTGTGTGATGCATTTATTTAATATGTTTATGATGCTGCATATATTTAGGCCGCACCGTTCTAAAAATGCTTCTTTCTCGTAGTGTATGCAGTCCTATTCTGTTTCGATAGAGACTTAATATATATGTTGTGATTTTTTTATTTACTGCCTTGGTTGTTATAGGCATGCTTATGTTGAGTGCGACTATATCTACTGTTTTAACCACATCCCTTGAGGGGTCTTCAATTTTATATTTCGATTACAACTAACAACATCCCATTGATTTACAATTGACATTGTTCTTTAAAATTTACTAAAATAACAGTAAACTGATAGGTAAAAAATCTTGGAGTAATAATCACTAATATATATATATAAGACAGAAGTCCTTAAAAGATGATTTAAGGAAACAACAAGAAAAAAAAAGGAAAAAATACTTCCGACACCACTTTACGTCACAAGCCAAACTTCAAGAGAGGAAAAATCTTGCCGAGGCTGGTGCTTGATATTTATATATTGTTGTCTCGATCATAATGGTAATAAAGATTATAAAGACTATAGAGAAGTAGGTAGATGCATTTGTTTACATGTTATCGTTCACCATTAATTGATGTTTTTATCCTTTGTTGGGATTTTGGTGGAAGCATAATTGGTGTATTTTCTGGTTATAGTAATCTGTATTCTTTATTCCGATTGAATGTGAAGGCGTATACCTTTCAACGCTAAAATAACTCAATCCACATATAATTGCCCTAAGCTAGGTGAGGTGGTCTCTGGAAAAAGACATGAAAAAATAGCCTGCTATAACGAGTGAGAACCCGAATCAAAACGCATTGTCCGCTTGCAATAGAAACCGGACCCGATTGCGATTGCCCAAAACGAGTACTCATTCTACTTCCTTCTTTGATCTTGTATTCGCTTCTTCTTCGAAAAATGCTTCGAGCTCTGTAAGGCGGATAATGGATACTGTTAAAATTAAGCTGGCAATATGCAGGAGGAAAAGGACCGATAAACTTTCATGCAAATTTTGATCAATTGTCAGCTGTTATTATAATGAAAACACCGATAAACTTCTTTGACCATGAAGGTGTTGATCGATTAATATAGAGACCATCTTATTCGGGCCTTTCTCTTCAAAATCAGCGCATCGCCAGCTTAGCGTTCAAAGTGCAGGGACTTAGAGCACTGATACATCAGACACTGCCATAATTCAATAGATATGGAAGCACAAGGACGTTTATCCGCAAATTCTCCACTTCCTTTGGCGAGGACTAGTTGATGCTCTTCCAACAAATTTGAGGCGAACCTAGGTGATTTCACTCTGCCCTTTGTGTGGAACTCACGAGGAATCCATTGATCATTCAAGGATAAAACCTCCAGTTGGTTGTATAAAAATCAATGTAGACTCGGCTATTTGCCCAAATTTCGCTGTCGCCGCGGCTAACCAAAGAGACTCATCGGGTGTCATACAAGCCATTTCAACATGTCAACATGTAGATTCAAGCCCCGAACATGCGGAAGCTACAGCTATCAAAATGGGTATTATGACGGGTCTTCAAATATTCGATTCAAGCATTATTGTGGAAAGCAATGCAAAGATGGCGGTTTCTTGGATAAATGGGGAATGCTTGCATTAGATCCGAGAGTTGCACATATAGTTAATGAGTGCGGGACTTTAATTGTAAATTCTAATATTAGAATAAGCAATGCACGTATAATGCAAAATAAGACCGTACACAACATCACAGAACATGCAGCCGCAAATTTATCCTTTGGTTCTTGGTTGTATCCGAACCTTCCTTCCACTCTCATGGGTGAGCTTTGTATCCAACATAACTTTGTCAGCTTAATTTAAGTGCTACTGGCATTTCTTTAAAAAAATATATATTTAAATATAAAGTATTACCCCCTCCCCCTCATTTGAATATTTGTTGCAGATTCCTTGTGAGTACTTACCATGGATGTCCCTCGTTCTATGTAAAATACACTAAAATCCCTCACCTATCACTGTTTTTCATTAAAATGCCTAAAAACAATTTTAATTACAGAAAAATACCTTAAACTACCATTGTTTTTTTTTTATACTAAAATACCTTCTCTCCGCATTTCATCCAATTAGGTACTTTTCTAATGACTTGGAAGAACAAAAGTACATCCGCCTAAATGATTATTTAGCAATTCTCTCCCCTCCTCTAATCTATCCTTCCTTTAGCCGCCTTCTCACCTCACCTCACCTCATATACCTCTTACCATCGCTTCGGCCCCCTATTTTCCATCTCACTCATCTCTACCCAACCTCATCATTCTCCTCTGCATCCATTGGTGGTCCTTTCCCACCAAACTTGTCAATACGAAGTCCATTAGCGACCCATCCCATCTCTCCTCTAGTTCTCCGTCATGAAAATAATATTTAACTTAACAAGGGGCAAAAAGGGAAAGCAGCTTTGTTAACCCTGTGGGTTCAGGGTATTTTAGCACAACGTTA
Source organism: Agapanthus africanus (assembly GCA_030015575.1). Taxonomy (NCBI): domain Eukaryota; kingdom Viridiplantae; phylum Streptophyta; class Magnoliopsida; order Asparagales; family Amaryllidaceae; genus Agapanthus; species Agapanthus africanus. The sequence continues at coordinate 489,571,490 of CM057349.1, forward strand.
TTACTTTAAGGTATTTTCTATAATAAAAATTGTTTAAGTTATTTCAGTGAAAAACAATGATAGCTGGGGCATTAAAGTGAAAAAGCACATCCGCCGCTTCGTGATCCAAGATCCGCCACCCCTTCTAGAAGCTTCGCGGATTCTGATCGACGACGACGACGACGACGACGATGAGCGAAGAGGCGAATCGTGAGGTTGCGGGTGGGGTCCACGGTTTGGTCCGACGTGGCGGCGCCGTCGATGGGGGAGTTCGGCGTTTCGGTCATTTCCGCCGGCGATTGGAGACAAGGGAAAGGTAAATGTACTACTTTTGCATTTCAATGGTTTTTTTTAATGTTTATTTGTTTATTATTACATATATGCGTAGAAGTTGACGTTCCTTGGAGATTGTTGAAACCTTAATCTTATAATAATTCTTATATATAATAATTATAAAAGTATAAAAGAAGTGAAGCGATGCATACATTTTGTTAAATGGGCGTGCCCCTTTGAGCATGTCTCTTAGTGTGTGTGTGTGTCTTTTAGAAAATCTTTATAATGTCTGTTAATGTTGTGTACAATTTAAAGTAAAGAAAAGTAGAAGAAGAAGAAGAAGAAAAATCCATACTTGTTAGCAATGGCTGAATACGATGGCTCGACCCTTGGAATTGTCCTTCTCAATCATCACCTCCATGCATGCCTCATTCGTTCGACCCCCTTCGCCTTTGAAGCTTCAATCCATTCGATACCTGACCGCGTCAACCTTTGCTCTTCCACTGGTGGCCTCGTGCTCTTCCTCGACGACAATTCCTCTTTCTATCACATCCTCAACCCCTTCCTCTCGCCAGGATCGTCGCCGTTTAGTTACAAAAGAATCCCATTACAATTATGGGACAAGGTCGGGACCGTATTCACCCACCACCCAAACACCCCGGCGGTCCTCTCCATTGACGAGGTTTTGGATGACGTCATCTACATTACTTGTCCCACTGATGGAGGCGACGGGTCCTACGGCTTCGACAGGTACTCTTCGGTTTGGGGATGGTCTTCATCAGAGGAAAGATATTTTCTGGAGGGACCCATTGTTGCCGAGTCTGCCACTTCTTGTGGATCGAGGGCCTACTGGCTCGTTGGGGCCCCACGTCCACGGTTGCTCATGTACGACCCTGCTCGTATAAATCTAGGTCCCTATCTCTTCGACTTGCCTGACTTTGATTTGCCCGAAGGGCGGTCCCGAATGCAACTCGGAGTAGTGATGGGCGATCGGCTCGGTGTGTTCCTTGTGAACTCGGAGTCAATGGCATTGTTTCTCTGGGGCGAGGGCGAGGGAGAGGGCGAGCACGGGTGGGAAGCAGACTCCTACGCTGAAGTGGACGTGAAGATAGTTGATGATACCAGTGGATTGAATGGACGACTGGTAGATAAGGGTCAGATAGTCTGCAGAGAGTTGCCACAAGCTGTAAGGTTCGAGAGTTCGGGACTGGAGGTGTTGCTTTTGATTGATGGGGAATTGGTTTCTTGGGAGGAAATATCAAGCGATGAATCGACGGTGACAATGGCGCTGCGTCATATCGATTACGATCATGAGGATGGGTATGATTATGTGGGTGCTGTGCCCCTCGTGTATCAGTGACTTGCAATATGATTAGGGGCTGTGTTCGGATTGATGTCTCTTAATGTCATTTGATTCCTTGATGAAATAAAACTAAGTTTCTTTCTTAATTTATATCTTTCAAGAACAACAATTTTGTAGCCATTTAATATAATCTTCTGTGTTAATTTGATTTGTTTTCATAAGTATGCCTTTTAAGATTCTTTCAAGCGTTATGGTTTGTGACATGGTGCTCTTGATGGAATTCTCTAAATAAACACTCATTCTTCCCTTTTACATATATGCTTAAGAACGTGAGATTTTATTATAAAAAATTAGTTATATGTATGTGCCACACCCCTACGGGTTAGAAAGTTCATTATCTTAGAAAATATTCAATTTGTCGTCAATAAAATCTAAAGTGCGATCGAACACTTAAGTCAAGACAGAGATACACCTACTTTGAATCAACATAGATTGATTTCTTACCACGGGCTAGTTCGTGCCATGGACAACTTCAGTGAGGCCAACATCTTGGGATGGGGAAGTTTTGGCTGTGTATAAAGCAAGCCTAGACCACGGACTAATCGTGGCGGTTAAGGTCCTGGATTTAAAAGTCGAAAGGCGCCTCAAAGAGATTCGATGCAGAATGTCAAGCTTTGAGCATGGGTTCGACATAGAAATCTCGTAAAAATTCTCACGACGTGTTCGAAGTTGGACTTCAAGGCTTTTGGTCCTCGAGTACGTTTTGAGTATGGAAGCTTTGAGTAATTGATGCGTTTCCCCCCGTTAATGGCAACTTGAGCCTAATTCAAAGGTTAAACATAATGGTCGATATTTCGTTAGCGCTGGATACACCTCCATCACGGCCATCATCATGCAGTAGTGGCAGTGCACTGTGATTTGGAGCCAAGTAACATCTTGTTGGGGGCAGACTTTATAGCTAAAGTCGGTGACTTTGGCATCGCCAAATTGTTGCTTGGTGATGAATCTAATTCTATAGTATCGGCTAGTACCTGCTACCATTGGCTATATCGCTCCAGGTTGCAAATTATTTCAAGGATAAATCACAATAAAAATACCCTTAATGGTGGCTTTTTCTTATTAAACTACCTTAAGGGAGTTCACTGTAGTATGAACTTTAAGTGGTTTAGTGAAAACAGCGATGGTTAAGCATAGTTAGTTGTATTTGAGCATAATTTCAAATTGTTCTACAACGATCACATGTTACAGTTTAACCGTATTTCCGTTTTTTCAACTTTTCAGCAACTATTTAAGGTTTATGTTACTGCCTGAATGCACAAAATGACAATACATTGGAATCTGTTTACTTTTTCAAATTGGTCCTCTATTGAATGTAATGTTTGCAACAGAATACGGATCTACAGGAAAGTATCAAGAAGCGGCGACCGTCTACAGCTTCGAAATTTTGGTATTGGAAACATTCACAAATAAAAAGCCGACTGATAGCATGTTTAGTGGAGAGCCAAGTTTAAGGCAATGAGCAAGCAATGCATATCCACGTGCAGTGTTGGAGATTACAGATCGCAAACTTTTGAGAGACGAGTAGCAGCCAAGCATCAGTGTCTCCCATCTGTTATAGAGTTGGCCTTGTTGTGTTCGAGGGGCTCACGAAAGAGAGGATTTCGATGAAAGAAGTCATGCCAAGGCTGCAGAAGATTAAATTAGGCTATTTGTCCAAGTTTCCTGCTGTTTGAATCAGTCTTGCAATTTGTGTACACATTTTTCCTCAAAAAAAATAAATAAAATTGTACATATTAATATTGTTGGCCCCCTAATCCTATTTTCTCCACCCCCCCTCCCCAGCTATTTTGAAAGATTTGGTCATGTATATGGCTATTTTGAAAGTTTCTGGGTTGTCTCAACGTAGCCATAGTCAGTGGACGGATAGAAGATTAGATACATAATTTTCGGGTTGGGTATAGATTTAGCACAAATCTCTTATATCTAATAAGATACGGCATTCCATGGACATTTAATTCTAAATGTTGAATCTTATATAACTGTAATTTTTTTTATGATGTTAAGTTGGTGAATTCCTTAAAAGTTCAATTTATATATCCCTGATGTATTATCATCCTAGTATTAAATTATATATCCAACTGGAAATTGAAAGCCATGGTCTCATCCCTAGTCCATGCAAATACGTGTCGGGTCGGGAGTCGGGTCTGAACCGTTGTCTGTAGATCTCTAATAGGGATGAAACCGGGCAGGGTTGGATGAAAGTTTTATACCCGGCACGTATTTTAAAACCTAAACCCAAAGCCTGTCCGATCAGGTTTACAATGAGTTATATTCAAACCCGCAACTTCGGGTTTCGGGTGAGTGTGGACGGGTTTCGGTTTTAGGCGGGCGGATCGACTTTTACGGGTTTTTGGACTTTGCTTATTATTAATTATCAAAACAAAATTGAAATTATAATGCTGGGAGTGAGTTATACCAAATATATATATATGCATAAGATTTATGGTTATATTTATAGTTTAAATGTATATCATACAATAAATTACATGATATATAATATAAGATTTAGAATTAAATGTTTATGGTAATATATTAAGTTGGATCCAAATAGAAAACATGTTTGGTTCAGACAGGCGGGTTTAACACCATACCCACACCCGACCGGAAATTCTTTTAACTAATTTTCAACCCGTATCTGATGTCTAAGAAACCCGGAAAAATAGAGTCAGTTCGGGTCAAACCCAACCCGGTCTCTTGGCCCTAGCTCTCTGTGTATTTGTTGGCCCCGCTCGCCTCTGTCGACATCTCCGCTTCATCAACCATTTCTCCACCGTCCATTCTCTCTCTCACTCTCTCTCCTCTCATCAACAAATGAATCCCCAATCAATTTTCATGTTATCTCTTCTCAATTCCGCTAATTACCCTCCTCAATCTCATTAATCCCCACACTGCCCTCACCCTAGGGTTTCCCTCGCCTCTCTCTCTGTCGATGGATTGAGCTGCAGATTTTTCTCAAAGGCAAGGCTTTTCTTCTCAAATCCCGTTCCTCTATTTGCATGCACTTTTTGTAATTATTCTTCTCCTCTCAAATTAATAATGTGGCCGTAGTTGACCAAAAACTAGGGGGGAAATGGATGAACTGATAATCGAGCCCCAAATTGAGGTTGAAGGCGATGTGTCCATCATGCAAATGGACATTGAACCCTTCAACGATGAAAAAGATCCCAACTTGATAGAAGATAACGAAGTGAAAGGGGAGATGATGGATTTGGTTGCGTTTGCATCCGAAGGGGAGACCATTTTGGAACCCTATGAGGGCATGGAGTTCAAATCCGAAGAAGCTGCTCGAACTTTCTATAATGCTTATGCGCGCCATGTCGGTTTTAGGATTAGGATTAGTAGGTACACCCGGTCTCGTCGCGATAATTCGATCATTTCTAGGTTGATTGTCTGTTCCAAAGAAGGCTTCCGTGAGAATCGGGGAAATGGCAATGATGGGGTGTTTGGTGAGAGGAAGCAGCAGAGGCAACAGGCGGTCATGAGGGTCGGTTGCAAGGCGATGCTTATGGTGAAGAGATTGGCTCCGGGGAAGTGGGTTGTTTCTAAATTTGTGAAGGAGCATAATCATGGTCCAGTTCCTCCGAGGAAAGTGGAGGTTAGGGTTATTCATAAAGAAGTAGAAGATTCAATGGAGGAGTTGAATCCGAATCTTTTGTCTGATGGAGGTGGTGAGGCCAATGAGCCATGTGAGGGCATGAAGTTTGATTCGGAAGAAGAAGCGAGGAATTTCTATATAAATTATGCGAGGCAAATGGGTTTTCGTGCAAGAATTAGCAAGTATTGTCGGTCGAGAAAAGACAATTCGATAATTTCTCGGCAGATTGTTTGTTCAAAAGAGGGGTTCCGTGAGTTACGGGCCAAAAAGGAGGAGAGTGATGATGGAAGAGTTAAAAGGCCTCGACTGATCACTAGAATAGGATGCAAAGCTATGATTATTGTTAAGAAGTTGAATACGGGGAAATGGGCTGTTTCGAGGTTTGAGAAGGAGCACAACCATGCTTTACTAACTTCGAAGAAGGAACCATTGCTTCTTCAATTAACAAATAATAGTACCGAAAAAGGGTTGGTCACTTATGTTGGAGGTGATGATGTGCTTTGTAATGCCAGAACAATCTCAAGTAATGGTTGTTTTGATGGAAGCCAAAGTACTTCTCGAGAATCTTTGACGAGTTTGTACAACCAATTGTGCTATGAGGCCATTAAATATGCCCAAGAAGGGGCCGAATCTGAAGAAATATACAATGTGGCGATGTCAGCTCTAAAAGAAGCAGCAGAAAAGGTTGCCGCGGCTAAGAGAAATTCAGAGACAGTTTCAGAAGGAGCTAATGGCTCAAATGAAGCAAAGAAGGCAGTATCAGGGAATGAACTTTTGCTAATGCAACAGCCTGTAAAGTTTGTGTTGATACCTTCAGCCTCTTTGGCTAGTGATTCGAAAGATCATTCAGTTGAGTCTCCGGTGATGCTTAACATATCAAATGGTCAGGGAATCAACATTCCTAGTCCTGTATCTGTTTTAAAACAGCCATCAGACACAACACAATCTGTGGAGAAGTTGGCCGGTAATGGTGCCACAGAGCATACCGGCGCTGTTCAAAATTCTCAGGTAAAAGTGCATGCAGACTTGATAGTACAAACATATTATTGTTTGTCATGGATAATTGTTTATTTAGTATAGAAGAGTTAGTTGAAATAAGCTTTATGCATACAATTATCTTTACTATTATAAAAACTCTCAGGGTATGAGTTGAAATTATGCTATTTTTCCTAGAAAAATTCGAACAAGTTAGATATTTTCTTCATTTTATTCTAAATGCTAGAAATATCCACCTCAACCCACATTAAGAACTTATACATATTACATAACCCACTCAATATTTCTTTTTCATCTTCTAAACTTTTTGAAACTATGGCATCTAATATATACACACGTGCATCGCACGTGCAAAATACTAGTTAGAATAATGTGTATCCACAGAATGATATAAGTAACAAGGCGAATATAGAAAGACTTGCAAAATTCTTTCCTTTTAGACTAGCTTATTATTTCCTTCTTTTCCTTTTATTTTCTCATCTTTCTATCAAAAAACGTGAAGTGCAGCGGTCTCTTATAAGGTCGTTTTCAGTACTTGCATTCGTCTGCATTCCACCTAAAAGTAAACATTTTGTTTGAGGAAGAATATGTTCCCGTGTTGTGCAAGCATTAAAGAACATTGTATGCTGATCCATCAAAATGTTACTATTTTTAGCACTGATGTTTCTGCCCTTTGGTGTCATTTTAGTGGTTTTGTATGCTAATCCATCAAAATGTAGCTATATTCAGCACTGATGTTTGTAGCCTTTTGTGTCATTTTTTAGTGGTGCATTTTACAATGGGGATGTACTCTGATAACAAATGATATTCTTTCACCATACCGATTTTCACTTCACATAATGTTATTCAAATAAATCTTGTCAGCTTGTGTATATTTGAGTTTACATAGTGAAGACTTTATGAGATGAGGTCTGTGCGCCAAGAAAGGAGATGGCTGCAATAAGAATGTTGATATTAAAGAGCAGTTACATGATAAAGATAGGATCATATATACATGAATGGAACCAAAATAAGTTCAAAATTTGCTTTAGCCGAGGATAGGGCAGAGTATTGAGATAGAACTGACTTTGCCTTGTGTTGTGGGGACATGTGCAACAACGGGCCAGTGCACTAGTAGGGAGCGTCTGATGAGGATCGGCCTATGGAGGCTCGATGCTTAGCACGATCTACTCCCTATCAAGAGATAACACAAGAACAAAACCCTAAAAGAACCAAGGATGAGATATGATGGCCTCTCCTTAAACAAAAGCCACACCTTTTCCTTGGTTAACAAGCAACCTTTATTCAGTAATCAAATTCAACTTTCTAATACAATAGTTCTCATCTCTTTAAATAGGAGAATAAAACTTAAGCTTAAAGAAATAAATGTTAACTAAAAAGGAAAGACAATAAAATAAATCTAATATAAACTAATAAGATCTAAACAATTTAAATTGCAACAAATCTTAATTAAATCTCAGTTTAAATTATAAATAACCCTTTGCTGAATCTTTCAAAATCTTAATCACATCTCCTATAAGATCTTAATTGATCTCGTCATATGCTCCTGCATCAGACTCCCCAGGTTGAAAAGAATTCGATCTCGAGTTCGGCTCTCCTTACTTCTCAACGTAGCGTTTTAGATCAGTAACATTGAAAGTCGTCGAAACTCCATAATTGCCTGGTAACTCGATCTTACATGCGTTTTCACCAATTCTTTCCAGCGCTCTGAATGGTCCATCGGCTCGGTCTTTCAGCTTCCCAAATTTATCTCGAGAAAATCATCCGGGCCAAAGATTGATCCACACTAAATCTCCTACTTCAAATTTGGCTGGCCTTCGATGTTTATTCGCAGCCGTTTTATACTTTTCGTTCGATTTTTTTATCTTGGCACGAACTTATTGATGAAGTTTCTTAATATGCTTGGCCATATCGTCGGCATCTCCACCAAACTTCGTAGTGATGGGAATTGATACAAGATCAAGAGAATTGGTCGAATTTCTTCTATACACTACCTCAAAAGGACTCTTTCCCGTTGACCTTGAAGTCGATCAGTTGTAGACGAACTTGGCTTGTGGTAACACATACTCCTAACTTTTCTTGTTATCGCCCACATAACCCACCAAAATTCTCAATGTTTGGTTCACCAGTTCAGTCTGCCCATCAGTCTGCGGATGAGACGAGCTACTGAAATGCAACTGCCCCCATCTTTCGCCATAAGGTTCTCCAAAAATACCCAACAAACTTTGTATCTTGGTCCGATGTCATCGTCTTTGGAATTTCGTGTAACTTAACAATCTCCTTTAAATATAATTCGGCCTCCCGAGAAGCAAAATGTTCGGTTACATGGAAGAAAATGCGCTCTTTTTGAAAATCTGTCGACAACGACTAAGATTGAATCCATACCTCTTTTTGTTCTCGGCAAACCCAAGACAGTCTAGGCTAATGTCATCCCATGGAGCTTCGGGCACCGGTAATGGTGTATAAAAACCCGTGATCTGCAATCGGTTTTTAGCCAAGGTACAAGTTTGACATCTTTCCATGTGTTTCGCCACGTCTCTTGCTAATTTCGGCCACATAAAATACTTCACCAAAGCAATCGTCTTATCAAGGCCGAAATGCCCTGCCAAATCTCCGTTATGCCTCTCCAAAACAATTGCATATCAAAGTGAAGAATTTGGCATACATAATCGGTTTCCTTTGAAAAGAAGTTATCAACGAGCATATAATCTTCAAAATTTCATGATAGACATTTTGCCCAAATTTCACCTAAATCCTCATCTTCCTCGTACAATTCTTTCAATTGCTCAAAGCCGATAATTTTGACTTGTAAAGCCGATAATAGTGAAACTCGATGGCTTAACGCATCGGCTACTTTGTTCTGTCGTCCTTCTTTATGCCGAATGACAAACGACACAAACCTCTGTATATAAGCAACATACTTTACATGCCGACTATTCAACTTATGGTCACCATTGATATTCTTCAACGCTTCATGAGTTGAATTTAACACAAACTCTTGATGAAGTAGATAATGCTTCCAATGCCGAAGAGATTGAACAATCACATATAATTCGATATCATAAGTTGAGTAATTACTTTTTGAGGCGTTAAACTTCTCGATAAAAAACGCAACCGACCTTCCTGACTCGATACTCTGCTAATTCCCAATTTAGATGCATCACAATCAATTTCAAACACTTTACCGAAGTCAGAAAGTGTAAGCACGGGAGCTTCAGTGATTTTCTTCTTAATCAACTCAAAACTCTTGTCGGTCACTTTCGTCGTCCTTTTAAGCATTCGGTCATCGGCGCCGTCAACGTATTGAAATTCTTTATGATCCGTCGATAAAACGAAGCCAACTCATAAAAACTATGCACTTCATAAATAGATGTCGGCATCGGCCATGAAGGGATAGCTTTTATTTTCGCTGGGTCGACTTTTACCCCTTCGGTTGAAACTATATTACCCAACAAGACCAAACTGTTGGTAACAAACTCGTACTTTTGAGATTCACTAACAATATCTGCTCTCTCAGGGTATATAAAATCTGCCGAAAATGTTCAACATGCTGCTTCAAACTTCGACTATAAACCAAAATGTCATCAAAGTAGACTACCACAAACTTTTCAATAAAAGATCGAAACACTTGGTTCATAAGTCGCATAAAGCTACTCGGCGCATTAGACAACCCAAACGGCATAACAAGCCACTCATACAATCCGTCCTTCGTCTTAAAGGCTGTCTTTCACTTATCTTATCGAATCCTAATTTGGTGATACCCACTTCTCAAGTTGATCCTTGATAATACACTTGAACCTGAAAGATTATCTAGCATATCATCAAGTCGAGGTATAGGAAATCAATATTTTATGGTGATTTTATTGATAGCTCAGCAATCGAAACACATTCGCAACGATCCATCTTTCTTTGGAACAAACAACGCCGGATCAAGTGTGTGATCTAGCATATCCATCTTTCTTTGGAACAAACAACGCCGGATCAAGTGTGTGATCTAGCATATCCATCTTTCTTTGGAACAAGCCACTCATACAATCCATCCTTCATCTTAAAGGCAGTCTTCCACTCATCTTCTCGCCGAATCCTAATTTGGTGATACCATTTCTCAAGTCGATCCTTGATAATACACTTGAACCCGAAACATCATCTAGCATATCATCAAGCTGTGATATAGGAAACCGGTATTTTCTCATGATTTTGTTGATAGCTCGGCAATCGATACACATTCGTAACAATCCATCTTTCTTTGGAACAAGCAACGCCGACACTGCACAAGGATTCATGCTTTCCTTCAAGTATCTCCTTTGCATCAAATCCTCGACTTGTCGTCGCAATTCTTCATGTTCCATTGGTGTCATGCGATAAGCCGGTTTATTCAGTAAGACTGCTCCTGGAACGAGATCGATATGATACTGAATATCTCGGTTTGGTGGCAACCCAGCAGGTAAGTTTTCTGGCATGACATCTGAAAATTCTTTCAAAAGATCCTCCAAGATCAGCGGATAGTTCGGATGTTTCTTATTAGCCTCCAACACCATCAAAGCATCTCACCACTTTCTTTGGCCGCCTCTATAAATTCGATATGACTCAAAAAATTATTAACCGGGTTTTTGTTTCGCAATTCAATTTTTGAAGGCCCTAGAGTGATCTTCACTTCATACTTACTGAAAGAGTAAGTATTCTTGTATCCATCATGCACAATTAGCCATGGTCGACCAAATAGCAAGTAGCACACATCTATCTCACACCACAAAGAATGTTGATAATTCTTACTGATGTAAAAGAATACTAAACACTTCTCGGGGCCGATACAACGTTTTCCTTTCAAAGCCAAGTAAGCCGATATGGTTTCTCGCTTCTCGGTCTTTAGTTGTAACTTGTCAACCATCATTCGGACGACAACATTTTCACAACTACCACTATCAATGATTACGTCGCATACCTTCCCATTAGCCGTACTTCGAGTATAAAAGATGTTATGTCGTAGCCAATCATTCTCGCTCTCGTTCGCTCGGCCATTCATATTGCCTCAAATCCCAAGGGATTCTCCATAATCATAATAAGTAATCTCTTCGGCGTCTTCATCATCATACTTATCATAGATGGGTGGTTTTACTTCGACAACAACCCCCTCTGTTATGGTTACAGCTCATCGATTGGGACACGCGGCTTTGTAATGCCCATATCCTTGGCATTTATGGCATTGGCGTATCTTGTCTCTTCCAAAACCACTTGATTTATTTGAGTTCGTTGGTGCCTCTTTGGCCGAAGTTGTATTATCGGCCTTTCTTTGGAATTCAGTCGTTTTTAGTGTCTTAGCCGTTTTTAGTGTCTTAGCCGTTTTCGCTCGGTAGTTACCTACCGATGAGGAACCTCCTCGGCTGGTGTCATTATTCGATCTCGGCCACTTTTTGGCCTTCAGTTGTTTATCTATTTTGACCGCCAATTTGTATAGGTCATTGTATGAAATATATTGTTGGAGCTTGACGGTATCTTTGATTTCGGCGCAAAACCCGCTCAAGTATCGAGTAATTGTCTGTTGCTCGGCCTCGGCCATTCCGCATCTCATCATCAACAGATCAAACTCGGTATATTCTTCAACGGATCGGTCTTCTTACCGAAAGGTATGCAACTGGATATAAGTTAGTTGCAAATAATCCTCCGGTAGAAACTTTCGCGAAGCTTATTTTCCATCTTCTCGTAAGTTGAGATATTGGGTTTTCCGACTCGGGCGTGTTTGATCTTAAGATTCTTCCACCAAATTGAAGAGTGGCCCTTCAACTTGAGTGCGACCGCTTTTACCTTTCTTTCCTCGGACATCTTGTAGTCGAAGACTCGCTCGACGGTATGCAGCTAGCCGATGAAAACTTCCGGATTGATTCTACCCGAAAACTCCGGTAACTCCACCTTCATATCGGATCCCTTATAGCGGTCAGTTGGATGCCGATCTCTACGCCCAATACTTCTTTCATCGTTGGATCCTAAACACTGAAAAGGGTTTTCATCTTTGGACCCCAAACTGTCATCATCTTGCCCCCGAAGATTGGCGGACTCGACAGTCGCCGTTGGTCATTGAACCTATCTCCGAAATTCTTCGATCTCGATGTTCGCAGTTCCCGCTCGTGTTGTTATGCACCATGCCTACGGTGTGCCATCGGTTCTTCGCCTTTCACCAAGAATGCGATGACGTCTACGCTCTGATACTAACTGATGAGGATCGGCCTATGGAGGCTCGACGCTCAGCACGATCTACTCCCTTTTAAGAGATAACACAAGAACAAAACCTTAAAAGAACCAAAGACGAGGTATGATGACGTTTCTTTTAACAAAGGCCACAACTTTTTCTTTGTTAACAAGCAACTTTTATTCAATAATCAAAATCAATTCCCTAATGCAATAGTTCTCATCGCTTTAAATAGAAG